>VUQK01041140.1:0-10918 GCA_015106715.1 Bujurquina vittata
CACGGTGTAAAAGAGGACACTCGCTACAAAAGTCTGATAAAACATCTCCAGGAGTTTCCTGCAGATGTTAAAAGACCGCAGCTTCCTCAGGAAGTACAGCCTGCTCTGACATATGATGACGTATCAACAGAAAAATGGGAACAGATTTTTGCAAGTTACATCGTGGTAACAGCACGGTGGCGCGGTGGTTAGCACTTCTGCCTAACATTTCAAAGGCCTGGGTTTGATTCCACCTTGGCCCAGGCTCCTCTCTCTGTGTGGAGTTTGCATGTTCTCCCCGTGTCTGTGTGAGTTTTCCCAGGGTATGCCAGTTTCCTCCCACCGTCCAAAGACATGAACTTACTGGGGTTCAGTTAATTGCCCACGCTAAATTGCCCATAGGTGTGAATGTGAGTGTGAAAGGTTGTCTGTCTCTCTGTGTTGGCCCTGCAACAGGCTGGAAACCTGTCCAAGGTATGTCAGCTGGGATAGGCTCCAGCCCCCCTGCAACCCTGAACAGGATAAGTGGATGTGGATGGATGGATGGATGGACATTGTGGTAACATTTCAAATGCAGATCAAATTTGAATTTGAGACTCACATTGTATTCTAAAAACAAAATTCCCATGTACGGCATGTGTAGATGGAGGAAATTTTCAACAGCTAAACTCTCTGCATTTCTGAGTCATAGACAAAGAAATGATCCAACAGAGAGTTGAACTGACATGAAAGAAAATATGAGCAAGAGATGACAGAAGATAAAAGGGTAGGATAAGAAGGCAGGAAGGCTAGCTAGCATTAAAGTCTCTGATTATAGAGTTACGCTCTAACAAACCACCTTGCCTTCTGGCTGCACAGCCTGTAGAAAAGAAACTTACCTTCACAGCTTTGAGGCTAGGCTTAACTCTTTCCCTGCCACGGTATTGGTTGAAACCTACCTGTGAGACATGAATCCCACGTCCTTCAAGACCTCCCAGAATATTTTTGTTCAGTGAAGACGTAGAAAGTTAGATTTTGTTTTTACACTCTTGCTTAATGTGAAAACACAGAATGCTGGAACATTTTGTTCACTGCCAAGGATGGCGTTAAGAAACATATACCACTGAAGCTGGATGCCTCTTTACAGTTCAGTTACTTTCTAAAGCATGTTTTCTGTCTCTGACTCCATGTCTGTGCTCGTATGCCGACTCAAATATCAAAATTATGATGCAAATTGTGTACCTTGAAAACAGAAATTACCTGACGGCTACTCAGTTGAGATGGCTTCAGCATCAACCTTTCTGTTAGTTTGAGAACCTGCAGTGCTGTGAAGTTACCCTTGTCTTGAACACAGAGACAACCATTCACACGCATCGCTTATTAATCAAACCAACCAACTGCATGTCTTTGGACTGTAAGAAGCCAGAACACTCAGAGAGAGAACCCACACTGACACGGGGAGAACATGCAAACTTTGCACAGAAAGGCCTTGGCCAGATGTGGGATTCCAACCTTCTTGCTGTGAGGCAACAGTGCTTAACCACCATGAAAAAAAACTAGCCCACCATATCTAATTAACACTAACAAGATGAACACGTTTGAATGTTTTCAGAAGCACAAGGTGATTATGAGGTGAGATACTTGAAGTCTTTTACTTTCTCTTTACCAAAGAGTGCTACTTCAGTCTACAAAAAGCTTCTGTCAGGGCAACTGAGGGGGTTCCTCTTCTGAAAATCTGGGTTTAATGAATTCCAAAGTGGTCTAAGCGTCTTACTTGTCTCCTCGGTTTAGGAGGGAACCATTGCCAGTCACCATATAACAATATGAGAAAATGCTCCCTGTCCTTGGGCCAAAGTCAAATTGTTGATTGTGCATTGAGCTAAATTTGCACGGGGTGGAAAAAAATAACCTCTTCACATTCATTCCCTTAAATGAATAATGAAAGAGGAAGAATGTGTGCTATTTCTCTTCAGTTTAACTTTCTTGGCTTTTCAGCTGCAAATTCTTTCAAAAAGAAACAACTCAAGAAAGTAAAAGGTAAGACGAAAGAAATAGAAAAGAAAGAAGTGAGGGAATGAAAACAACAAAGAGCGCACGAGGCCCAGAGGATCAAAGCAGGAAAGAAAGTAAGGCACAATAAGAGCTATGAAACAAAAGCAGACAGAACTGCCAGCCATTATCACACAGAGTCCCACTCAATTCTGTTTGGTATTAGACATGCCTGGCTTGGTGCAAAAGCATGTGTTGCACCCTCACTTGACATCTGAATAATAATTGCTGGTTTCCTTCTAAATATAAGAAGCCTAAACAAGGATGTTTTATATATATATAAAACACATATCCAACAAAACTAGTGTGTATTGTCATTTATACGTCAGAGCTAAATATGGTAAAACACACTTCTTTAGCATTTTTTGGTGGCAAGAAACCTTTTTACAAAGATATGGATTTGCTACTACCACGGGAGCACAAAGGTATTTGCACATTTATGGGTCGCATTTACTAAGCAGAGCAAATTACTGTATCAATAGGCTGGACCCACAATAACGCATTGATGGGAGTATTCTGCAGGTCATTCACCACAGCTGTTAATTTGTAAATAAATATGCTTCAATAGTGGCAACAACAACAACAATGCAAAATAAAGCCAATAAAGACCCAGAAGAGAGTAATCTAATAGGATAAGCTCAGGGTTTATGCATGTGTGCAAGGAATCCATGTGTTAATAAAGTTACTGATGCTGTGAGCAGAATTGCATGCCTCACTTGGTTTTTGGCTAAAGCAGACACTTTTCATTGTTTTTAACACTCTGTTTAATGTCAGCTCTTTGAATGTTGCAACTTTGCTCTTCTCTGTGGCTGCCTGCCAGACCAGCAACAGCACAACCGAGTGTGGCCCCAGACCTGCTGTAGCATGTACTTTAAACACTGCCTCCATCAGCAACAAAGGCTCTCTGCAGGTGACAGGCTGTCCACGGACTGCCAGCTTACAGTTAGAAACGACAGCATCACCAACCAGAGTCATGCACAGGTTCAATGCAACTCTGCACCCAGAAAACCCAGAACCAGAACCAGAACTGACCCTTTACCATCATTGATCTGTACATCACACCCAGACCTGCCATGATGTGTCATTAATCACACATTATACAGTCAAATTAGTCAAAGCCTTATGGAATACTAATATCTTGTGATTTTAACACACATTACAACGTAAAATATACTATTGCTCTTATTCCTCTGTGAACTTGAGTTCAGACTGTTCTCTCCACAGAAATGTATCTCAATTGATGGTTATGGGTTTTGAGTATAGGCATGCTCAGAATTTCTACTGCAACATGTAGCACACACAGTGTGATAAACTGAAAATATAATGAAAGAAATGGTCTTCTGAAAGAACCAAAATACCTTCAAACTTTCTTCATAGTTTGTACAGGAAATTGTAATTTATAAATATATAATATAAATAATATCCTATTTAGCTGAGTGAAAATGAAGGCTGAAACTACAAACTTGTCTTTAGGGCTGAGCACAACTAATTTAAAATTTACACACTGTCATGTTTAATGTTAGATTTTCTAGATACCCTATAGTGCCACTTTTTATGTATTTACTACATTAGCATCAAACCCCTAATCTGGGACTTGAGTGATTTAAAAACATCTAAAAAACAGAGATTCTTGTTTAAATTAATTACTTTTTGCTGGCAGCTCACACGGAACGCTTGGCAGGCTAGGGCCAGTCATAACTTTGAAAGACAAGTGCACTTATTTCACAGCTGAAGATTAAAAAGCGATTGCTTCAAAAAGTTATTCTTCAGTACTTGCATTCAAATATGATTCTGCTTCCCTGCAGCCCAAAAGCACGCATATAGATAATTTAAAGAGTAATAAATATATGATTTAATGTAGTTTATGTATTACTGTTGTGTTATTTATTGGTTTGGTTGTGCGTCTATGTAATTGATTGTGTGTATTTGGTGTCTGTTATTTATTACTGATTCAGTAATTAATGTAAACAAGTAAAAACCACTGAGTACTCAGTAAATACTCATTTTTCCCATCAGGAGGGAAAAATGCTTTCTGGTGTCCCATCTTCTTAGCAATCAGTTTCCCCCGTGAACCACTGCTGATCAGCTGGGAGCCTTTCTCTAATAACTGGTGTTTGTATTACTATATATTCAGTATGGTGGACAAATTTCAGGCACTGTGATATCATGTGAGGAACATCAGGGGAAGCCTATGGTAAAATGACCCTCACATTTGACCTCGGGTAAACACGTTCTTGATGACTTTATCCATAATTCATGAAGGATTATGTACCTGTCATTACACTTATTCAAAAACAAGTTATATATTATGCACTTTTGAATTCTTAATAAGAAAATTAACATTTATAGCATGCAATTTATTATTTTATTTGCCTGTTTTCCAGTCGTGCACCCCTTTCTTGTAAGTTTGACTCCATCCTTTTTGTAAATTTTCAACACCAGGCCCATGCCAAGAGGCAAGCAACAGAACTTTCTCTGGAAGATCTGAGGGTTTCAATTTAGAAGCTCAAAATATAACTGCTGTGCCTTCATGCTGAAAGCCAGCTAAGGTGATTTGAGCATCTGGTGAGGATGTCTCTCTATTGAGGCATGTCCAAATGGTTAGAAAACCAGAAAGCCTTTCTAGTCTGGCCCAGGTACATGTTGGGTTTTCAGAAGGACCAGCTTGGGAGAAGGACATCTGAAAAGCTTTGCTTAGCCTGGTGCCACTGCAACCCTGGACCCAGAAAATGGTTGGTCTGACAGATATAAAGGACATCATTCTGCCTTTAGAAAGTGTAGCACTTTCCAGTACCAAGCTTACAGTTCAGCTACAATAAGAAGACAACAACAATAGCTCTGACAAATCTTTTACTTTGAGTGCTGCGAAAGTGTCAGGCTTGCCCAGATGACTATATGATCAACAGCCCATCAACCTGATAATAGTCCGTCCATCCAGCCATCTATCCATCCACCCATTCTCCTCCGCTTTTCCTTTTCAGGGTTTATTACTATATGATAGTAATAAAATTTGTAGATTTTGAATGTAGCCTAAACTCAACAGAATGCTTGGGTTAAGAAACTGCCACAAATGGGAACACTCTGGATAAATGCATAAGACATTTAAGCTCATAAGTGTGCTACAGTTTCTTGGCATTCATACTGCGCTCCTTGAGTAGTTCGTTATTGACAGCTAAAAAAGAAGTGGACAGACAGACAGCGGAGAGCCCGAGGAACTGGGCCATCTAAACTCTAAAAAACAAGAGGGAAAACATACTCATGTTGATGGACAGAATAAATAAATTAACTAATTCAATTTCCAGAGGAGTACTATCTAACATTTTCATATTTTCTACAGCCTCAAGTGCCTTGCTCTTGTTGATGTTAGCTCAGTGAAATTAACCAGCTCTCTCATGGCAGGATAGTAAACATGAGCACATTCATTGCACTACAGAAATTGTACATTATGCAACTTAAAGACTGATGATGTGTATATGAAACAGGATTAACTTTGCCAGCTAATAGCTGCTATTAGCTGCATCTCGACCAGCAATACCTGCTGTGTAATATTAATACAATATGAACATGATACAGTCATGTCCACGGTGGATTTTAAATCAGTCATCAAGTGGTGACTGAAATGCAGGCTTTCACTTGTAATACAAGGGGATTAACAAAAAAAACAACATTAACTGTGTAGGAATTACAGTCATACAGAGGCCCCCATTTGTAGAGGCTCAAAAGTAATTGGACAATTGACTGATAAGCAGTTTGATGGCTGGGTGTGAGGCCTGCTCCCCTGAAAACTCACCATGCTGAGTTCCTAATATAGATGAGTACCTGCCCAGGCAATCAGCTGATGGTGTGGCTTCTTTCAGTGTTGGCATGGGTATGAATGATGCAGTCAAGTTGCCAGCAGCTACTCATTTGTCTGGAACTACAAGACCCACAGGACCTTAGTCCTGATGTTCGCAACCACCTTTGGTGATGTCTCCAATCAGGACTGAGTTCTGCTGGGTACTCATTCCTGTTGTCCTTCTTTGAAGTCTGCTGCCTGAGTTGCACACGTACTTGTATCCTTGTAGTGTAAATTCTCTGCGGACAGGTTTGTGCAGCCACAAAATCCAGGCAGACATGGCCATCAGCACAGACCCTCGCACTTGCTATTAGATGATGAAATTTATGCCATACTTGTAACTTACACTATCTTCGAAACCAATTTTTAGGTGGTTTAAAATGCAAATATTTTTGAGACAAGATTGGTGATGTATATGCAACCAAATATGTGCAATTAGGGAGCAGTTATTTAAAAAAAATCATGTCCAAACACTGTATATAGAAGTAATGTGAACTCATTCAAATTCCAGGGCTATTTCAACTAAATTTCCATGAACATGCCATGTTTTTGCAGATTGAGCACTGAAATGACAAAATAAAGACGCCAATGCTTTTCACTCCATGTGTCCCGCAGTGACACCCAGGTGTAAAGCAGGTTACACAGAGATGACAAGCTCAGCAGGCTTTAATGACTTCTAAATGAATTGTGGGATTTAACTGTCAAAGGAAATCACACAAATGCTATGAGTATTCATCTGTGTGTATTCATCTGAAAAATGAAATGAAATTGGGATTTCTGCCTTGAACAGGTGCCTCATGCACCAACACCAGAAAGGTCCAACAGTCATTTGGCAAATTTTCTTGGTTCAAGCGGCACTTGTAATGAGATTAATACAAATATTTGCACAGGAATGGATCATAGCATCACAGTGACCTATAATTTTCATATTTCTTAAAAAAAATCACTAATCAACAGCCTCCATTCATATCTGGCACACAAGCGCTGACTCTGTCCCATCGTCTAATAAAGGAGGCACGGAGGTATTTCACACTAACCTGTGATTTTGACTGCATTTACTGTTTGCTTGTAGCTCTAACGTTGTCATGATTCCTGGGTGGTCTCTGGGGTTTTAGAGTTTGAATTCTTGTTTAAGTGTTCTCTTTGTGTCTTAATTATGTTTATTATTTCTCATTTAGTTCTTAGTGTTTTGAATTTGCAGTTTTTGCTATACACTGCTCAAAAATTTAAAGGAACACTTTAATCAAAGTATAGCATCAAGTCAGTTAAACCTCTGGGATATGATTCTGGTCAGTTAAGCAGCAGATTGGGGTGTTAATCAGTTTCAGCTGCTTTGATGTTAATGAAATTAACATCTGGCGCACTGTTGTTAATTTCATTGAGAAGTGAGACAACCCCCAAAACAGGAATGGTTTTACAGGTGGAGTCCAGTGACATTTTTTTCCCTCCTCATCTTTTCTGATTCAGTGTCACTACTGGTAGCATGAGGCAATACCTGGACCCTACACAGGTTGCGCAGGTATTCCAGCATCTCCAGGATGGCACATCAATAATTGCCATTGCCAGAAGGTTTGCCGAGTCTTCCAGCACAGTCTCAAGAGCATGGAGGAGATTCCAGGAGTCAGGCAGTTACTCTAGAAGAGCTGGACAGAGTTGTAGAAGGCCCCTAACCTATCAGCAGGACTTGTATCCTTTGTGCAGTTAGAAACAGCATGACCACTGCCAGAGCTACAACATGACCTCCAGCAGCCCACTGGTGTGAATGTCTCTGGCTAAACAATCGGAAACAGATTTCGTGAGAATGGTCCGAGGGCTCGACATCCTCTAGTGAATCCTTTGCTCACTGCCTTGCACTGTGGAGCCTAATTGGCATTCAGGCATGTATGCACGCCTGACATCACATGCATGTGGGGGCCATAAAAACTACTTAGTACCATTTTGAGTTGCTGCAGTGAAATTTTGGCAAAATGGACTGTTGCGTCATTTTATCGCTGATTTTTAGGGTGTCTTTGATGTAAATGAAAATTATCAACCTAGAGAGGTATAAGCAGGAATTTCTTTAGTACATAGTGAAAGGTACATACCAGTCCCCTGGTTGTGGTTTGACACCACTGATCTAAACAGAATTAAGTGGTGGCGTGGAAAGAGGGGTCATTTATGTACAGGAACATGAAAAAACAAAGAATTTAGAAGAAACAAAATCAGTGTTTTCGATTCAGACTGTCAGACAGTGATATGTGTAAAACCTGTCCTGGCCTTATTGGTGCTGTAGCTGTAGCCATTTATTTAAGCATGTAGTCAGAAATGTCAGGAACATGTTTCAGAAGGAAAAACTGATGAAGGGAAGCTAACCATCTCTTTATGGGGGGTTAATGAGACCTGCTGAGAGCCAAACATATGCTCATGATGGCAACCAAACATTAAGCTGTAGGCTGTAACAGGTTTGATTTTGGTTTTTAATGGGAAATAGATTTTCCATCAGTGAGGGAGCAAAACCAGTTTATACCAATTTCAGCACCATTGCGTCTACAGAAATTGATCTAAAATATACTGTGAAATCCTCTTAAGTTATTTTTCATTTGAAAAAGTTGTATTGCGCAATTGCACTTTTACACATTCAGCAAAAAAACTCTCAAATGTTACAGCATCCTTTGGAAATCTAAATCCATGTCTAATCTACTTGTGTTTTTCTCGCTGAATGTGTCGAATGTGTCACTGCCCAAGATGAGAGAGAGTAGGAATAAAACTCCCAACCATGGATCTGTGTTTCATCTGTTCTCAATCCCGTTTGCTGGAGTTTTGATCCGCTTGTTTTTTACCCCGCCCCCTGAGGGGAAACGGGGTATTGTTTTTGGTATATGTGTCTGCTTGTACGTCTGTTAAAAAAACTGCAACAAAAAATTACCAGTCTAATTCAAATCAAGTTAGCATGAAAGATGGCCTTTGACCCCTAGATCACCAGATAAAATTTTTGCCATAAGTGGGTCAAGGTAAAAAAAAAAAAAAAAAGGGAAAAAAAAAGTAATCCAGAAGAGCTAAAACATAAAATTCTGATCTTTGGCCTCGTGGAGTCAATGGAAGCGGCAGCGCATCCAAATTACATTCCTGATTTAAGATGAAATAGCAGCTGGACGCAGCCTCAGTGAGTCTCCCTTTCACTTTGTGTCAAAAATGCAGACTTCAAACTACATACTAGTTTTTAAATTACGTGACAGACCAATTAAAACCAGAGTTATGACCAATAATTTACACAATGCTTTTTCCTGTATATTGTCTCCACGTTTGATGCACCTTTGGCCCAGGAAGGAACTTTGCTAGCAGAAAGTCCTTTCCAGCAAAAATAAATCAATAAAAATAAATCACAACATCCCCTTTTCTATTTGTGGAAAAATGCACCACAACAGCTCATCAAAAACGTATAAGGCAACATGTGATATTTAGCTGCCAAGGAACAGGTGACAGTTGTGAGGCTTGCGGGGCGAAAGAGAGACAGCTATGTTGATAGCAAGTTTTATAATTTGAGAGATCTGAGAGATTTTAGCGTGTTTGGAGTGTACGGTGTGTAGTGTGGTGTGTTGTGTTGCCATTAACAGGGCAGATGCTGCCACAAAGCCTCAAAAGCAGACTCAAATGTATACGCTGTCCAGTAGTGACACAGCTGGAAGTGTCTCCTCTATAATATGTTAATATATTATCGGCTGGAGGCTATAGCAGCTGTCATATGGCGAAGAGGCTGGGTACATCCTGTACACGTCACCAGCCTGTCACAGGGCATTCACACTCATGTGCAATTTAGAATGCCCAATGAATGTAACCCCAGTAACTGCATGTTTTTGGGAGAAAAACCAGAAAGAAAATAATTTGGATTGTGAAATGAGGGAGATTCTGGATCAGAATGAATTACCACCCAATGAAAAGATTAAAAGTAGAGTATGCTCATTCTCCTAAAATAAAAGGAAGCTGGAACCAGAGAAAGAACCCTTAATCTTCCCAAAGAGCCTGAAACCAGAAGTGAATCTATCTGAGACAGAACAAGAGGAGAAAAATCACATCCTAAAGGAAGTGTTAGACAACATAAATTCTTGTTTTAAGAAAAATACTGACTACATTATGTGTAAACTGAAATACTGTGAATTCATGTATAGGAATAACCCTGTCACAGGAAGTCTGGATTTAATGAAATTTTATCAGCTCCCTATAAGAGCAAACAAATCCAGAGGCCTGTAGGATGGGATGTGGTTTTGGGAGGATTATCTTGATATACAGACAGAGTGCATACTGGTGCACCAGGCCACTGGTTCTGTGGGTTAAATAAAACACACAAAGCTGTCTGCACACTATGGACAAAGGGTGTTGAAGCTTTCTGTGATGGTACCACATTCTCTTTGCAGTGTTTTCCAGAAATGCCAATATGCTTTTAGGGTAATATCAGTCTGGTATTGTACATAATCCAGGGGATATCCAAAAGAACCAAAAAAAGGTGGCATAAAACGTGTAGACTATGAGCATTGTTGTGTCTTAAATTACCATTTGTTAATAGGAGATAAGGCCTGAGTGTCTCCTGCAGGGTTGTTATTAAAAACAAATAAGGCATACTGTGACCTCGTTGGAAATCATTTTGGTTGATGCTGGAAGGTCGGTCTTTTAACTGCTGTCCAGTTGCCGTATAAATACTGTAAACCTTTAGAGGCTGTTAGTCAATAAGGGGTTGGTTCTGACCTTGCCTCTTTATTTCACTGATAGTTTTCATTGTAGCTGCTTGTCAGTGAAGTGGCCTCATGTGTTACTTGGTTTCTATGTGTAACAGTCTGGGCATGGTTGCTTTAAAATGTTAGACACTTGTCAGTGTTCAGTGATTTTTTTTTCTGTCTGTTCACTGATTATGTAGAATGGAGGAAGAAAATAATTTGTCCTGTCTCCCTCCCCTCATCCCTCACCCAGTCACAGCAGATGACTCCCTCTCCCTGAGCCTGGTTCTACTCGTTGGTTTCTTCCTGTTAAAAGTTTTTTTTTCGTTCCCACTGTCGCCAAGTGTGTGTTCGGGGGGGGGGGGGGGGGGGGGGGTTTTTTTTTATC
>VUQK01041141.1:0-18293 GCA_015106715.1 Bujurquina vittata
TTGTTTCATGATTGGATCCAAAAAAAAAAAATAAATTGAAACTACAAACATGGATTTTTCTTTTTTTTTTTTTGTGAAAACATGTCATTGGTTGAATTGCCATCCTTTTTTCAATTTTGTACTTGAAAATGGGCTCTCTTCAAACGCAATCATGCTGCATTTTCTGTGGCTCTCCAGTGTGATTGTTTGTGGTAGGAAGTAGGAATTGGGGTGGAATCAGGGCAAGAGCCACCAAAACGCAAAAGGATGAGGAAAAGTAAGAGGCCACCTAGAGCACCATGACAAGGCTGCATAATTTTGGAATTTGGATACTAGATGCAGAGGGGAAGGAACAGATGCACAATGCTATGGATGCCATTTGAGCTCTGCAGGGAAAATGTGCTAAACCTACCGACACAATCAGTGCATTTCGGGCAATGTAGTTTTTAATGGAGGCCCATTTAGAAGGGCCTCCATTCTATGCCATTTAGAAGGCATAGAACTTGAATGCTAATCTGCTGCATCTTGGTTTTTTTTTTATTAGATTAGTGCATTATTTTTTTTAAAAAATTCCATTACACAAGCACTTCAGAGTTCTGAAGCACTCTTTAACTTCATGACAACATATGTTGTGCCTGTACATAAAAACACTTCTCAGTATTAAAAGCTCCTTTGTGGCTTTTTAGGATTATATGAGGGAGTTGGAGAAGAAATAGCATGTTGTACTAATACTAAGGATAAGGTTTTTGACTATCAGCTTAGCATGGCTTATAACATGAGATCAAGAGAGAAGAGACGCATTAACATGGTATTGCTTTCTCTATCCTAACTGTAGTCATCTCTAGCTTATTGACACAGTCACAAAATAGCAGACATGATTAAGCTTCAGGCTTGGCCTTTTAAAGGATCCAAGCGCTGAGAATGCTGCAGTTAATTAACTCTCCACCCACACATGAAACATAGTAATTTGTATCTTTGAATTGAAATGGCTTGGCAAGCAATTTGTGTTTAGCTTCCTGAACTGGTGCACAAGCTGATGTGACATTACACACTATAGAAAATTCTAGCGTTGGTGCTGCATGAGAATAAACACCAATTATAGGTGCTAGAGGGTTGTGGGTGTTTTGATTTATAATATATATTTTTAGATCTTTTTTGTTTACTTGGAGTACAGTTCACCTCACTATGCTGCCTCAGGCTGAGCAAACATGAGAGGAGCGCCTTTGCAATGAGCTTTACAGTTTCACAGAAGGCCGGCCCGCACAAAACTCTGAGGAGTGTAATGCAGATCAAATATAATGGCATTTTGGCATGCATGACTTATAAGCTAGAATACATTTTACATTTTAATAACTTTGATGGTCCACTTTTCTTCATTATAGACTTTCTTGACAGATTGGTGCAGAGTGTGATTAAGCAGAAAGCATCAGATCCTGCTTAAGATTCAGCTTTCTTGTATGATCTACCAACTGGCTGAAATTTGGTTCTTGTCCCTAGAAGACTGAGAACCAAATGCCTTTTTATCTTGGCCTCACTCTTTGTGTGTGTGTGTGAGGCATGCTATACTCTACCTGTTATTGATTCTGTGACAGTCCCTTGGTCAAAATGTCCTTTCTTCTGACTTTAAGGGCGTGTGTGTGTGTGTTTTGACTTTCATCCTGGTAAATAAAAAAGGACAGCAAGCTTGCACACACAGACACTTGCAGGCCTGGCAATTTACTGGACACCGTGATTGGCAGGCCTTCAGTCTTCCGGCACTTAGAGCCTGCTCTCCGTCTAGCTCTGTCCTCAGTCATGGACTGCATGTTGAACAGGGTATACCCTTTTAAGTTTGTTCTTTTCTCTTGGCTTCTACATTCAGTCTCAACACACCACCTCATTTACCTTTCTTTTTTTTCAAAATACAGGTGGATGCAGGCTGGATTGGTTTCTGGTCTACTGTTGGTGGATGTGTGTTCGGAGTGGCAATGGCCCGGTAAGTTATACCTCCACCTTGTTTTTTCCCCTGTCCCACTCTGTAACCGCTGAATCTGGTTTTAAAGTGAAGCTGTATTACAATGCTGTGAGGGACAACGTGACAAAACAGCCAAGTGAGGCCAGCGATGTGGTCAAAGGCCTGCCACTGAAGTGTTGATTTACTGCTTGTGTGTGCTCACAAAGATGAGAGAATATGATGGTTGAGGCTTCACAGCGTAATTTTGGCTTTTCGATTATCAAACCTGTCATGCAGTGATGAGAGTTGGGTGCAAGTTGGTAGCTTCAAATTACCGTCTTTCACTGGAAATGGCTCATAGCCATTAACTTCTGCACCGGTACCATGAACACAGCACAAGACTTCCCAGGCACATCCAGACTGTGACACCTGTGCATGTTTAGCCAACTGGTATGTAACAGATCTCCCTATAATGGACCTGCTAATAAAACTCTCCCACGACCAAACTCCATGGACCAGACTCACCAGTACACAGCTCATCAATGTTATAATGTGACTTTTGTATTGTGTGACAATTGAATTAACTTAAATAGTGGGGAGAAAAGTGACACCCTGTGTTGGTTCCAGACCTCCAAACTAGATCTTGCATTTTGGATTTTTAAATGGCATCCAGACTGTTTATCAAGCTAAAACTCAATAGACCTAGTGAGCCATCAAATTAGAAAATAAGCATTTTCTGTAACCCCTTATTTTACATTTGCATGCCTCCTGCACAGCTGAATCTGACACATTTCATATATGATCTTCAATGCAGAGTTGCATGTCGTCACCCTCTTAAAATAACCTAAAGTTTTTTTGTTTTTGTTTTTGTTTTTTTAACAGTTTCATTTTTGCCTAAATCATCATATTTTCTCAATCTGTTTCAGTTTGTTTTGAGTTTTCTGAAAAACCTGTAAAAAATGACTTGGGCCATAATTTAAGAGGGTGATGATATGTACAAGACACTAGGTTTGCTCAGCTAATCTGGCAGTCAGGACCACCAAAGCAGAATAAATTGTGGCATCATGAGATGATCAGTGAATTAAAAACAAACAGAAAAAACAATACATTTCTGCTACAAAATACGTACAGCAGTTCATTCTTTGAACATAAAATACTGATCAGATTTTATATCTTATCTATTTAAAAAAATAATAATAATAATAATTTGAACTATTCACGCCTCCATAGATTCATGGAACTAGAGTTGATTAATCTCAAGTAAAAAGATGATTCTTTGTTTGCCAAAAGCAAAAAAATAGGGATGCTTTCTATGGAGATGAAGGTTAACCAGATGCACTGAACTCCTCTTGAACATTATTTGCATATTTAAAAAGTAAAATAGAACATGGGTACACACAGTTTTTTTTCCTTAAACATTCTTTATTACGAACAGGAAAGTTGGCAAATACCACAACACAAAAAAGCTCTTGTGAACAAGGTGTTTTAATTCCTGAAGCAATGAAAGAATTGTGTTCTTTGTGAGCGCCTTGGTTGCACCTGTTCTACACAAAAGGCACATTTAAAAAGTAGCACCTGTGAATGTTCTTCACCGTGTAATCACTCTGGTCACTTGTTGTATGCTTACATATTTGCATGTTAGTGTATTCACCTGGCACTTGCTGTACTGTTTCTAACGATATTAATAACTAACATCAACAGTGAAGGTTGACATGAGGTAAAAAATAGGAACTGCTCTTGCTCCCCTCATCTCATCTGCTCTTTTAATATACGATCTGAGTGCAGCGACACTGCAATAGAGCGAGGGGAAATTGATGCTAATGCAACCACCACTTCACCTCCAGTGATGGATAGGGAGCCATGCTATGAAGACAAAGTGTGGACTCTGCAAAGAGAAGGGACTCATTCGTGTCTGATGGATATATATTTGTTGTAGGCCGAGGTGCAATCAGCACTTCCGAGCAGACCCAGTGTTTTCTTTAAGTTGTAATCAGGGAAATGAGACCATAACTCCCACTGTTAATCAATGAAGCTGTTTGCTGCACTAGATGAAAGTATATGTAAACAGAGCTGTTGAATTATTGGTGTTGATTGCATAGTCTCGGAGTCAGGAGGAGACCTACTTAGTCTGTCTTTGGTGCAACAGTTGATGGGTAAATGAAATTCATCTAACTGTCCCTGTGTCATTTGCATTGTTTATATTGGTTGTAAGGTGCTATACATGGTGGGTTGGGTTGTCTTAGAGCTTGATCATGTTAATGAGTTATATTCATCCATCCACTTATCCAGGGTTGGTTAGGTTGAACACTGGATAGTTGGTTTATTCGCCAGTAGTTGGCTGAAATTGTGATGCACAATAATTATGGTGATTTATTTATTTTTATTAAAACAAAAACAAACGCTGAAAGCAAATGATAGTTATTGTGAGATCAACCATTGCGCCTGATAAAGTACATGTAGTGAAGCAGGTGGTTGATACATTTACCTTGTGAACAGCTATTGTGATTGAAGAAAAATTTAGGCACAGTTCATCATTCAATTTGAGCCGTTCCCTTTCTCAGTTTGAGCGGTCATACAGTGCATCATACAACAATGTACTGCTTGTATCTATTTATAGCATCGTTTTCCACACCCACTTTAAAAATGTGAGGCCAGCTTTCCGATTTATTCTGTGGAAACGGATAATGAAAAACTCTTATGTGGCTGGAAAGTATTTAAGATTTAACCAATCAAACACTCACTGGACACTTACTGAGGAATGATCCATACTGTGCTTTAAGAAAGTTCATTTTTTTCCCCTCCACTTCTTTATGACTAAAAATGGAGTGTGAGTCCAAAGATAAATTTTTGTACTAGCTAATGGGGACTTTTCAAAAAGGTCTATACATTTTTATTGAAAAAGTCTCATAGTCAAGCTTGGGCTCAAAATGAGTGGATTCTTTTTGTGACTTCAGTCCTTCTCTGGCACCTGTCTATTATGTCTACATGAAACTGTGTAAAAACTGTGATAGCCTATCTGAATGAATTGAAGTGATGATGTAACCTGTACTGATGTGGTTGCCCTTATTTGTGGTTTGAAGTAAACGCAGGAAATTATTTTATTTTTATGTCTGAGTGTCCTGAAGTGTTGTTTCTATATTGAAGAAACTTCATCTAGCCAAAGTCAGCATAGTAATGCCTTTCAGGGCTGCAGAAACACAGAAAATACATTAGAGCTCGCTTTGTTGATCAAATATGAAAAGGAAAATCAAGTTTGTTTTTTTTAAAATAAATCTTAGGACTTCCTGTGTTGACCAGGAAAATGATGTCCTGCTCTGACTTAAAGTGAGTCAGATGAATGAAATTGCACGAAATGGCTTTGATGGCGCCAGCAAGAATGGCATGCTGGTATTTTTTAATAAAGGGAATTATTGATGAATCATACATTAGTTATACATGCACCATAATGATGAAGATGTAGGGGGAAAAGGTATCTTTAGACCCCTCTGTACTTTGCACGCCGGTGTTTCATGATGGGAGTTTCGTATTCTCATGAAGGATTTTTCAGTGAACAGGCTGACTGAAGTCCTCTTGGGAGTTTTTTACAACAGTTAACACAGAATAAATTGTGCAGCATCTTTAAACGTGTTAAATTCTTTGTTTCCCTAAACTCCCTGTTCTTCCTCTTTGTTTTTACTTTATCAACTTGCTGTAACATGGCATCATTAGATAAATTCCCAGGAAAGCTTCTGCTAATGAACTGAACACAGAACAATCTCTGTCCCTTGTCTCACCCGCTAGCAGCCCTTAAGTTGTTAATGTCAAATTGTAACTTATTCTGTGCCACTAGCTGTCCCTCTCCCTTCAGTCAGCACTCTGTGCCAATTCTTAGCACAGTTTGCCACGGGGAACAGGAAATGTTCTTCTTTAAAGGTTGTTGTGCTGCAGGTGTTGCAGTTTAACATTTCATGTGGTTACTCCAACATAGCTAAATTTCTTTGGGTGATGGCAAGCCCTTTGCCAAACAATTAATAAAAAATAAAACACAGGCTGCTTGCAGACGTTTTACTCCCTGTGCCTTGGCTCAGTGGATGTTTGAATGGCAGGGACCTTGATGCAGCAGGTTCAATTAGCGGTGGTGGAGGCTCCGAGGTGTGGCCCCTGTCATGAAAACATTTGACAATCTGGCATCTGTTTAATTGTCTGGCCCAGACAGATGCTGATTGGATGACAGTGGCATGGCACTGGATGCTTTTTTTCCCCCCCCAGATTGAGGAGAGTGGAAAGAATAACTAACAAGCTTGACTCATTATCTCCCCATTACAAGCTCTGGGAAAAGAGGGGGAGCAAGGGGGTGAGTACGAAGGAGGTGGCAGAAAACAGAACCAGGTTATTCTTCTCCACATCACGGAAGTCTGAGCTAGAAAATACTCCAATGGAGCAAACACAAATGAGTATCAGCCGCTGCCTAATTTGTTTTTCCTTCAAAGAGGGACACTCTGTGATTGCATGTTGGCCATCACATTATATTGTCCTTTTGTGTTTCGCTGGATGCATATTCCTCACTAAAACTGTAGACGGGCCTAAATTATAGTAATGATGATATTTCATCATTCCCTGCAGGCACTAGGGAGCAGAAAATGGAATCTGATTCTACAGAACTTAAATGATGCTATCTTTATGGCCAATAAATCCTGTTAGAGGAGTGTAAAAAATAGGCTTTTAATTCTGACGTTACCTCATGAGATGACATGACCCTCTTTACTCACTGAGTAGTGTAACAATTTTTTTTTCTCTTAATCTTATTTAACAAATCACATGGAAATGCCACTTTCCTGCATCGTGTGTGGCAAGCTTTTTCACATGAATGTAACCTGTATAGTTTCACTTATATTAAAACCTATAGAAAAAGTTTCTGTATGCAGCTGTATGATTTAGTTTTTAACAATTTAAAATATTAACTAGCACAATGTTTTAATGAATTTGCAGTAACAGGACTACACACACATAGTCCTTTCAAAATATCTTATATCAGAATTTAAAAACCCAGCGTGGATCGCCATTGTGTTAAAACTGATGATAATGGAGTTCTGTGGCGAAGATAAATGAAATGCTGAGCACAGGTTTTCGTCACACGTCACACATTTTGGAATATTTGAACCGTAAAAGCAGCTCAATACTGCTGGTCTTCTGAATGGGGGCCTCTTGTGCTTTTCCTTGTGTCACATACACTATATATTGCCAAAAGTGTTTTTGTGTCTGCCTTCACACGCATATGAATGTGGCAATCTCAGGTACATAATATGATCTGTAAACATGGAAGCCAAAACATCTGGGTTTAGATGGTGAATGAACTGAGGAGCTAAAGCCCAGCATAAGATAAAAAAGAATTTTTAGAAATCATATAATGCTACTGCAGTGGAGTCCAAAAATGAAAATAAGGGCTTTGAAATTACCATAACAGGTCCACTTCAAAAAGAAAAACATGTGGATTATGATAGACTATTTTTATTACTGGTGGTTAACTGTATGCCACAGTGGTTTTCTAAATTGCCTTTTGTGAGTTTAAATTAAAATGTCACATGTGCCTCATTGTGCCAATGAGTAACCAAGCTCTTTATCAAGTGGAGTTGGGGTCCAGAGGTGTAACACGGGACATAAGCTACTTATGGCATTTCTGCCTAAAGGATCAGATTAGATATAGTACAGGAGAACAGTCTGTGATCCCCTCTGCAAAGAGATGAGCTCTTGGCTGGGTGCAGACTAAGGATTTCGTCCCTCTCTGGTACCAGGAGTGGTTGAAGGGTTATGGATGTGAGCCAGTCAGTGGCAGATGGGTGATGCAGATTTCAGGAGTGTAGCAGTGGGTAGAGAATTGAGATCCCTGTGTAGCAGCAAGCTTTTGGCCTTCTGTCTAGACTGCTGTTTCCAGTATAACCAGCTCATTCTTGTAAGCAGAAATATGAAAGATTTACTTTGATTTTTCTGAAAAGGCCAACAGAATTATCCAGGTTATGCATGAAAGCCTCTCACGGTGATCTCCAAAGGTAGGAATCCAGGAATCCATGTGGCTGATATCCTGTGTATATGGAGGTAATGTGTCGAGATGAGTGACGGCTCATAAAATCCAAAGAGACCATAATTTCATCTAAAAAATGCCACCCCGGAACATTCTGAGCAGAGAGCTTCTCATTATCCTTCCAAAGGATGTTTTCCCATATCCCCCGGTCCTCAGCAGACTGACAAAACTTCAAAAGTTGAACTAATCAACCATTTTCCAACATGTTGTTTTTGTTTTTTAATTCTTGCATTAAGTTCATTGTCAATTTCAGCCCTCTTTTCTCCAGCATCGTGTCTGTGAGCAACAAAACAAAAGTAATTAGTGTCTGTCTTTGCTAAAGGCTTCTGTAGCTTCATCTAATCTTTCCCATGCATGCATATGCATACCCAGAGGAGCAGAGAGGAACCTAATGAACTATGAGGGGTTTAGAAAGGGCTACAAAGAGAAACCACAGAGAGCTCGAGAGCATTTGGGAATGGCCCGATGGCTTGTCTTCCACAATATAATACAATGTGCATCTCAAGCTTGCCTGCTTAGCTGGTGAGACAAATTGAATCTACTCTTGCAATAGTGTCTCCTTGTGTAATGACAAGTGCAACTGATGCACTCAGAAACAAGTGGGAGAAGGAAATGATCTAGCTCTTCTGTGAAACAGTGCATGCCTCCAGTAATAGATTATGACACAAGTCACAGACGAAACAGACACTGAAAAATTGCATAGATGCTTGTTGTGTTTATGAAGGATGCTTCTTGTTTCTGAAGCAGCTGTCTGTACTCACTTCAGTAATCTTAAGTCCTTGACACCTTTCCTCATTGCTTTTTTATTTATATATATATATAAATATAAATAAAAATATATAAAAAAAACTATAAATTCTCTGCCTTTCTCCCCTTTCCTCATACACGCTCTCAGATTTGCAGACTCTATCCGTGGGATGCTGAAGCTGATCCTGGTGCTGATGCTGGCAGGAGCCTCACTGGCCTCTACTTGGTTTACGCTCACCTGTCTGAGCAGATATACCCACCTCCCCTCCACTTCAGGTTAGTCCGCACCTCTGTAAAGATGACACTGCAGAAAATGCGGCTCATCACTCGATCTTCATCCAGTATAGATCTAAATATCTTCCAAAACACTGACATCTTAAATTATATGCAGGTCAAAGTAACTGAAGTCTCTCAGACCGCAATGTACATTTGCTGCATATTCATCAAAAACAGTTCATTCACTGATGTCAGTGATAAACCTATTAGGTACATTTGTTAACTTGGCTGCCTTTTTCAAAGCCAAACCAAAGCGCATACCAGCATGTCACTCGAAGCCGCTAATTTTAGTCATCATCATCCATCATCATTCTCCAAGCCCTGGAACTGCCACTTAACCCAGGCACTGACAGTCTGCAGCTGCCAAGCCCCAGCCTTGTTCATCCACCTGGCATCTCAAACAAGAGGGTGGTGTGACACTGCAACAAAATCTGCCAAAACCAGTTATTAACCTTAGTGTGGGATGGTCACTAGTACTTAAACACTGATAAGTGTAATCTGTGGTTTCTGAGAACAAGTGATCGGGTTTTTTGGGGGGAAATGAAATCTTTTATCTGACTTATTTCCCACATTTAAATGCAAATACACTCGATAAAGATGGAGATGTGGAATGTCATGCAACAAAAGTCTATGGGCTCAGAAACCCCAAGTTCCAGTATAGTCCCTCAATAAAATATTCTATGTCCTTGGGTATTTGTAAGCAATCCTGTTTCTCCTTCCTTCTCCTTAAGCCTGTTAGGAGTTGCTAGCATATAGGCTAATCTGATAAGATGAGACGAAAATTGCAGCGTTTGAGTGCTTTAGTAGCACTGAATGAAAAGAATCAGAGGGCACAGCTGCCTTTGATGGCTGCCGCGTGGCAGTTAGATTCACAGTCACAGGCAGGCAAGTGGGCACGCTGGGCCCTCAGAGGCACTGTGATTAAAGGGACGTGCAGGCTAATGGGGAGCTCGTTTGGACCAATCTGGTGTGATAAGGGAGATTGAGGGTGCCGTGATGCTCCAGAGGTGACTGCTTAATCTTCCTGCACATCCGCTCTAATGCACATTCACGTGTTTTACTTCAGGTCCAGCTGAGGTCTGCAGCTGGGACAAGACTGTGCAAGGCCCTAACTTAGTGAAAAACTTCTACTTGCTCTGTGAACAAGAACACACAAACTATTGCATCCTGAGTTGGATCATCTTTTTTTCCCAGTTCAACACACAAAATCATCCAGGTGTATGCAGTGTGGACACTAACATTCTCATCATGTGCAGAGACCAAATGAGATGAGCTGTTTACTGTGTGAACACCTGTGCATTTTTGGAACTAGAAAAAGGAATATGACCTTAATAAGCTGCTGAATCTATGAAATAAGTTGCATTTTGATTCAGAATGTGCAAGTGAAATAACAAAGCAATATATCTATCAAAATATAATTTGGTGTGGCTGTGCAATTCAATTTTCTTGTGGTAGTCCACACCAGACAGGTAATAGTTTCTTTTCTCTTAATTTAAAAAAAAAAAAACACACATCCAGACCTCTGTAGCAAAATAGTTTATTTTATATATTTTTTTAAATGTACTTTTTATGTGTCACGTATTGCATTTCTGTCTTAAGCCCTAACCAGGCCTTAGTTTCAAGTACATGTACTGTATGCTTGCACCCTCCACTGAGCTGAGTACCTGCTACTCCAAAGTGGTTCTTTCTGAAACTGAGTACATAAAGTGGGAGTATTATAACGATATAGTAAGGCAGAAAAACACATTTCAAATTGCAAAACGGCCACATTGAGCTAATCGGTGTGACACTGCAAAGCAGGTATAAGTGATGGTGGGCTTGAGGTAGATGTGACTTGTTGTTGTTGTTGTTTGGGTTGCAAACTGGCCATTTTCTGTCAATACACCTACAGTATATTGCTTTTGTTTGTGTTAAATTGCCACCTGAAGGGCTGGCAAATGAAATGTTGTGTTAGAATGAGGGTTCGTCATAAATCTCAGTGCTGCTGAGAACAAATGGTAGAGCAGGAAGCTATGGAAGGTGGAATAAATCACTACTGCTGTTCTATAAACCTGACCAGTATGGCATCTTTTTTTTAAAAAAAAATGCTCATTTGGGATTTGAAACCCTCTTTCATCAATGTTTCCAATTAAACTCTGTCTTATTTTGTCCCATTCTTCCTTTTGCCTTTTTGCAGCAATCCTGTACACTTCCTGCATCCTGGTTGGAATTTTTATTAACAGCAGTGTTCCGATATTCTTCGAGTTGGTCATTGAGACAGTGTACCCGGTCCCTGAAGGTATCACCTGTGGTGTCGTCACTTTCCTGGGTAATCTGGTCACCGGCCTGCTCCTCTTCTTCCTCACCTTTTACTGTAAAGGTATGTTAAACACACAAATGTTTGTTCATTAGTTAATTTACTACATTTATTTTCACTCATGTTCTGTGTCTGGGGTAAGAACAACACCAGTTCAAGCACCAATGTGTGTAATTTATGGGGCTCTATAATATTAGTGAAATATAGTAGTCATAATCAGTGCTGAGTGTCTGAGAAAACAAATGCAGTCTGTCTTACTATTGAACAATCCCCTCATTCTTACTTTGAAAGTCCAGTCACCAGTACACAGCTAGCCCCTGCCCTTCCTGTCTTGTCACCAGGGTGAGCAGGTTGCTGTTGTGGCAGTCGTTGACATCATCTGCCTCTCCAGTGAGTTGTTCTGGCAGAATGATTTCAACTCCATTGTCCTGGACTGCATGTGGCAACACTAGCCTCTGTTCTGTTCTTGAGATCCACTGTGATCTCAGGAGTCAGTCTTAGTAGGTGGTGAACAGAGGTTTCTGAGCAGAACAAGTATTTCTGCCAATCCGGCATCCAGGCGGTGGAGTTGGAGTCCATTCAGCAACCCGGAGAGACTTCTGATTATTCTGATCGCCTATTCGATTACACATTTATTGCAAAATTATTTTATTTGTTTGCAAAGGAGTGCCTCATAAACTGTTATTTCATAATTCATCTAAGAAAAGCGCACGCGTGTGTGTGCGTGCGCGTGCTCGCCCTAGTGTGCATGCACATGCTCATACCCAGCATGAACAGAACTGAAATCTGTGGGAAACACTGATAATTATGTCTTCATTAGTGTAGTGGTTTTCAAATGGTGGGGCATGGAGACACTGCAGGTGGGGTACAGACAGCCAGGTGAGAAAATATGAAGACAAACAATTTGAATACATTTGAATAAATTTTGTGTGTGGGGGAATAGAAACAAAGAAGTGTTTGCTGCTGCTATTGCACTGACCTTTATTCAATTTTGATTCAATTAAGATGCAAGTTGGATCTGTTTATTGTTGATGGGGGAAAACTGTGGGGAGAACTTTTTTCAGCTTTTGAAGTGGGGGATGCCAGAAAAAGTTTATACACTAAATTCAATAATTTATAATCACCCGTAACTACTGTAAGAGGAACAGTGAGTTCCTTAACTTGAAATAAACCTTTTATTTTATTTATTTATTTTTTGAGTCATCCTTGTTGCTTTGCCATGTTTCTACATTAGCTCAAAACAAACCAACCAAACAGTAGCTCTAGAGAAAGTGAAGTCAGGGCCAGCCTAGGTTCTCCTGCTAACTTGGAAAGCGAGTTGTGCGGAAGGGTTTTCTGTCTCCATAAAGGTTTCTCTCGCCTCCCAAAAGCTAGAGGCTCCATTGTTTACTAAAATCCATTTCAAGCCCTGTAGACGCTGCAGATAAAAGGCGGACAGCGGGAAAATTAGGTTTCATTGCAATTGACACATTTTGCACAAAGAGAGAAACTTCCTGTTGTAATTTAGCCTCAGCCTTATCTTTGAGTTGGCAGTGTGACAGAGTTTGATATAATAATTTAGGCCCACGGCAGAGGAGGCATGTCATCTGCTTCTCTTCTGCCTCTGCAGCCTTCACAGGAGGAAGTGAAATCATAAGTAAACCTAACCCGCGTGTGTGTGTGTGTGTTTGTGTGCGCATACTCAGGACCATGTTGTTCCATGTGATCTTTGCCTGCCTGCCTTGAGTTTCTCTTGAAGTTTTGTTGTTCAAAGCTCCAATTATCTGCTATTACACATCCATCTCAGACAGGCACGTCTTTCACCCTGTTTGTTTGAATGAATAAGAAATATTTTCAGAAACCCATAAATATTAATGAGCTTTATTTTCGAAGTCCTTCTGATTGCTCCAAGGCTACTGACAGCGGCTGCCTGACAACTGCATCTTGATCCTGCCTTCTGGGTTGTTTTGCCAGTGCAGGGGGAATATGAATGTTTGACCAGAGACCCTCGGGACCCACTAACAAGTACAACAACCAGATCATGAAACCTGCTTGCCTTGCTGGGAGGAAAAAAGGAAGGAAAAAATCCTCTCAAACGTGATACAGATGATATTGTGAGCCAGTTTCAAGACTGCAGCTAACAGTTTTTATTCTGGGTTAATCTGTGGGTCATCTGAAAATGGAGAAATGTTCCAGAGGTGAAGCTGATATCTCTTTTTCTTCTTCCTCCATTTCCCAAGTGTGAGTAATTTGTTGCAGATACTTGTTGTGCAGTTGTCATTTTAGGATATTCTTGTTGTTTTAGTAGCTGAGATGGCCTCCAGCAATTTAAAATGCGTAAGTGAAGAATTGCAGTGAGCTTTCACTGGCGTGCAAGTTCCTCGTCCTCGTTTGTGCACCTCCTGTCTCCTGAGAAATTATTTTGTCAGTTTTAGTTTGCAGAACTAAATGTACCTGCTGCTGTCACAACTTTCTTACCCAGGTAGATGGCAGAAAAACTCTGAGCTCAGATTGTTTAACTGTCGAGGTGGCTTGTTAGGTTACAGCAGCAAAATAGACATTTGGCACGTAGTCCATCTCAGTCCTCTGACAGAGGGGTCATTTAAGACAGTCAGATATTAATTTGGGAGTGTAAAATCTTAGCAATCTGCTATTAGAAGCAGGTTTTTAGTTGTATTGGTAAGTCAGAGGAAGTGTAAAAAAAAAATGCAGAAAATATGAATGGGTTAGCAGGATGATATTTTGATTAGGCTCAGTAACGGGTGTAGTGCGTCTCTCTATGTGAGCCAGTGATGAAGTGATGACCTGTCCAGTGTGTACCATGCCTTTCTCCCTGTGCCACCTGGTATAGTCTTCACCCCTCTGGAACACAAAGTTGGATAAGCAGTTAAAAAAAAGAAGGGGAAATAAATTGATGGATGGAACTGGAAATGTGTCAGTATGGTGGTAAATCATAGATCAGACAGCACTGCTTTGGATAGAGCAGCTACAGAGAGGGAGACAGACAGAGGGAGAGAGACCCAAAATAACAAGAGGAGGTCTTATAAAGAATACATGTCCTCTGCTCCACACCTTTGTGTAGTGGCTGCTGATAGACTGTGTGTGTGTGTGTGTATCCATTTGAAGGTGTTGCATGTTTTGCATGTAATGATGCACTTGGTATGTTGCTGCCTGTCTGTGGGTATGTATGCGTGTGCTTGTTTTTGAGTAAAGGGGTGGGTGGGTGGGTGAGCCAAAGGCTTTGTTGTGCTGAGATGAGTCCTGACAACTTCCTGTGACAGCCGGGGAGAAGATCAAGCTGAGATGATGGAGGTCTTTGCTGCTCTTTTTCTTCAATTCTCACCCTGAAGTTGAGAGTGATGGATCCAAGTTCTCTTGTCAGAGTTCTCACTGCTGCAGGCATTTTGATGTGAGGTTGCAAAATCTGAGTGGATTGCCACCTTTTACCTGGCAAATTAGCGGGCTAGCAGGATTGGATATGAATAGAATGATAAAGCAGTGCATTTTGTATATAATGAAGATGAAGTAAAACATGAATGTTTGACCCAACAGTGAGGGGATCTAATGACATTTTGCTGGCATGGATTGGGTTTACTTGTTTGTTTTTTGGGTGAAAGGTCATTGGAAAAAAATATAGTTGTTTGCAGTGATCACCTTTATTTGCAGAAACGCTTCCTGATTGCAGCAGGGTCTTCCAGAGTGACAGTTCTGAATTACTAAATGGTTTGAAGTCATGCAAATTATATAATGTGGCCTTTGCAATCACCAGATCTCAACTAGAAAGAACTCCTGTATGAAATATTGGACAGATGTAAAGCGCTGTACACCACCACCTTCGAAGTGCAAGCATTTGCTTCCATACCCCAGCAGAGTTTCACAGACTTGTAGGTTCAATTTCAAGGCATCAATGACACCAGATTTGGCTTACCACACAGATATGGGCGTATATCTGACTTAATTACCAGATCAGTGTAGAACTGATTGTCACAAATGAGCTGCTACTCATTTCTTCATAGTTTGCTAGGTAAATTATTAGTACAAATGGGATGTAAGGCAAAAAGAATGAGTCAATATTTTGGTATGTTTATTTTAGCCTTTTTTCCCCTCAAAGCACACACTGCACACCATGCTAAGATGTTTTTGGCTAATAGCTATTTGGAATCATTTTTTTGGTGCAAAAATACAATTTTAATGTCTGTCAAACTCTTATTGTTGACATTTTTCATAGTCAACTAAAGAAATACATATATCATGTTTGGTTTTTTTATGGGTTTTTTTTTTTTTTGCAACAGGCTGCTAGTAACAAAGTGCCTAAAGATATTTAAAATTGGTTAAGGTGGAGTGAGGTACATTTTATGCTTTAATGATTCCATAGGTCAGGGTTTAGTGCAGGGGTATTCAACTCCAGGCCTCGAGGGCCGGTGTCCTGCAGGTTTTAGATGCGCCTCTGCTTCAACACACCTGAGTCAAATATAGACGTCATTAGCTGGACTCAGGAGAACTTGACTGCATACCGAGGAGGGGATTCAACCATTTGATTCAGGTGTGTTGGATCAGGGACTAAAACCTGCAGGACACCGGCTTTACACACAAAAAACTTCCTCTGAAAATATATTTTCACTGTTAAACTATTTTATGTATTTTATGTTTTTCAGAGTACACAAAGCCATTGACTTAAAAAAAAAGTGGGGGTGGGGGGTCCTGTCAGGTCTATAAAATAGCAGCACTCTGTGTGCGTTTTCTTGAAGAGATAATTCCTGCCAGAATAAATTTTGATTATTTCATAAATTCCCTTTTGGAGGCGTTTTAGCTGGTTAGCTAATTACACTCATTTTCTATATTTAGTCCCATATTGTGTTTGGCAAATAATGTGCAAACTTCAAAACCCCTTCTGATATTCATAAATCTGGCAGCTTCAGCCTTTAAAGATGTCCACGTGTTCCCAGTTTATGGTTCATTTTAGGGTTTTCCTTTTGGCTGCCCGCTGCCTCGTTATGCATTCTGAATTATAGCTCCTTCTCCCGGAGAGCGAGGGAGGCGTTTATTATTTTACCTCCTTGTCCATTTTAATATCTGAGTGAGGCTGGTCTTGGATCAGTGAGCTCTAACTGGCCTCTTGACTGTCCATGTTTTTTAAAATTCCCAAAAGTCTCTGAACCATGCGACTCAAAAACATGAACGGAGCCTCTGGGCCGTGTATCTGTACTGGTCTCTCTTTTCCGATTTCATCTGCTGCACGTTTGTGTCATTTAGTAGCGAGTGCAGAGCGGAATGCAAATCAGCAGAGCAGAGAGGTATTGTGGCACAAACCTGCCTGTGGAGGAAGAAGAGCGTTAGGAGGTGGAAAGGACGAGTCGGGCTTCAACTGAGGTGTTAGTTTCCTGCATAGGGGGAAATGATAATTATTCACTATTGAGAAATAATTGGCACGGTTTCTTCTTGCTAAACTTTACATTCTCCTCTGAAGTGAAAGTGCCTTTGCAGACTTTTTCAACCCCCTGTAAAGATGGTGGGGGAGTTATTTTATTTATTTATTTTTAAAGAACCAAAAAACAAACCTTTTTTTTTTTTGTAGAGCTCAGTCATTCCTGAGAGAGTAAAAGCCGTTTTCAATTGCTGCTTTTGATTTTATTTCTTTTTTTGGTAAAGTTTTGAAGCAACAGTGCCAGAGTAAATGAACTCTGTTAGAAAGTGCACTCATACCTTTGCACTCATTCTTAATAATCAGGCTACAGTGAGTGTACTCACCAACCTGTATGCAGAAAGTTGTCATTTTGTGATGGATGATCTTTACACCATGCTGATCCACCTGTCTTCAGGTGTGACCCCCATCCTCTCAAACAAAGGCAACGGCCATAAAGAAGTCAGCTTCTCTAATTATACCACTGCACTGACCTCAATTAAGACTGATTAAGGCCATAAGATGCTTGTCGGCACACGTCTCAGTCTTCATCTGTAGCACCTTCCTGCTGACCGTGGCAGCCATAGTAATGGGCTGTTATTATGATTAACTGTCCAGTGTTCACAGCAGTGTCCTCTGACTGCGATCATACAGTCACAGTGAACCCAGTGTAGTTCATGACATCAGTGATCAGTTGGATTGTCATTTGTGTGCTGTTGCTGTAGTTCAGTTAAAACTTAAAATCCTGCCTTGCATCAGTTCTGGATCCATTAAAAAAAAAAAAATCGGAATAGCTAATAAATAGCAAAATCTTAATAGATTTGAATAATAAAAACATGACTCTGATCTGTTTAGTTTGGTTCATTCACAAGAATGGCTCCTACTACGGTGTTTAATCAAACTTGTGCACAATGATCACCTAATGAATTTTTGCCCAAGCTGTGCTCAAGGTCATATTTGTCATTTTACAGGCAGTTTTCTACTTTCGCAAGAACTGTTATGGCTGCAAGTATTTGATCCTGATTGTAGTGTTCATAAAATGAGTGCCCCTATGCTATCTGGGGGTCCTGTTGACTCAATTCCACATTAGAAAGCTGTGGTGGAAATAATAATATGGAAACTCTATGGCATGCGGCAGTGTTGTAGTACTCGAGATCGGTCTGGGTCTCGAGACCGGTCTCGAGACCACTTTTTGATGGTCTCGGTCTTGTCATGGACTCAACCTCATTTGGTCTCGGTCTTGTCTCGGTCTCGGACGTTGCGGACTCGGGATTTATTTCAAGACCGGTCGAGACCGCAACTGTGGAAACATCACTTAATTGCCAAAATATTGTCCAATTTATTTGTTAACATTCTTGCTTTTATTGGATACGAAACCTACCGATTCAAATCCAAGCAAGTTTGCGCTTCTCTGCGTCTCACGGGAGCGCGCCGCGGACTCCGCCGCGGCTATTATTGCTGCTCACGCGTGTATAGTTTCACCGCAATTTGCAATCTGCCGCAGATCACGGGCAGTTTCATTCACAATGTGCACATTTGATCTCACTACGGTGGTGAATGCGCTTGACTTCGGGGGCTACAGAAATTGAAATATGGTTTTTTTATGTTTTAATCCCTCATTAGC
>VUQK01041143.1:0-12488 GCA_015106715.1 Bujurquina vittata
CGACAATAATCGACAATTAAATTCGTCGTCAACTATTTTTATTGTCGATTATTGTCGACAATGTCGAATACTCGTTGCAGCCCTATTCAGGATTGCTCTAAACAGCAAGATTTTCTCAAAATAAACTGGCCTTAAATATCACAATGACATTTTCCAACCTCTGACACAGTGTGATAAGACTAACAGCAAATAAAGCTAAAGATTGTGCATATTTGACCATGAACTCTTCATAAAATATTAAAAAATAAAATGGCAAGCATATATCCTTTGAAACTACAAGGTACCACCACATTAAGACACGCAGTCCTGCATGTTTTCTCCCCTACATGTTTATCTAAATTACACCAGGTGCTACCGTTTGGTGCAGGAGGAGAAGGACTGAGTGCAACCGTGTGAATGCTCTAGATGCTCTGCATCAGCTCAGTTTTGTAAGGAAACAAAATTGTAACATCCCTGTTATGGGTTTAACTTCCAAATAAGTAGCTAGTAACTTAATAACCTCCAATCTAGTTTGGGTTTAAGCAAGATAAAAATGCACAAGTCTCACATGTAACAGTGTCACATTGTTAAATCATAAGTGTGGCGTAACAGTGTGAGGAGTATGCTTTCTATAAAAATCGGACAAATAATAAATCCACATGTGCTAAAGCATGTTCCCAAAAACAGCTGGAAATCATTCAAAAAACATTCAATGCAATGAACACGGTATATGTGATGAAGCAAGGCACACGCATACAATTTCAGTTAGTCACTGTGCATTATCAAGGGATTAAAAACCATCATCATCAATTATGTCATGCTTTTTCTTTAAACATGCTTGTTAGTAGCATTACACGGCACAGCTTCAACTTTAATTTATAAATTGGGGGGGACTAAATGTTTGGTGTTGAAATTAAGTCTTCTAAAACCCAGCACACACACGCATACACACGGGGGGGGGGTCTCCAGTTTACATTCAGGCTCTGAAAATTGAACATGCTGGCCAAAACAGAGGGTGGACCAGCAGGGTGTCACAGCAGCCTTATTGTACTACAGAGCATTTCTATTCAGGTGGCACGGCCATGATTACAAAACACAGGGCCTCCACAACAGAGCGTGTTCACACTGTGCAGGAGAAGTGCTCTGCTGACCGCTGTGCCCCCGCCCCTCCTAGTCCGGCCCTCGATGTTAGTGATCTTATTGGTGGAGCACGGTGGGTACCTTTTTCTGCATGAGCCTCAGCTCATCGCTGAGGCTGCTGTTAGCTTTCAGGAGTTGCTGGATCTTTACTTCAGAGGCAGAGAGGGCATGTTTGACCTCCAAGTATTCTTGCATAGTAATGGGGCTGTCTGAGAGGTCAGAATCCAGGCTCTGTCGAAAGACACGAGAAACAAAATGATGCGCTAAGTGATGCAAAAGCGATTTGAGAGTTTTAGGTTTTAGTTTGTGAAAATACAGACTAAATACCTTGGTCCTGTCCCCTTTGCTTGAAGGGAGCTCTTGATCTGTATCCTCATCAGATGCCACACTATCATAGTCAGGCTGGTCATTGTCCTGGCTGTCGCTACAGTGTCTGACGCCCACGTTCTTCATGATAAGTTCAATGTTGTCTGAAATAAACACAAAAAACACAATTAGTTGCTGTATTAGTAGACTTTATTGTACGGAGGATTTTTGAATAAAGCAACAAGAAGATACTGACCTTTGGGACTGACTACTGGATTCCCCTGCTGTCTGCGCTTTGCTTCACTTAATATGTCAATGACCAAAGTTGCAAATTCGTGTGCATTAAATCTTGCAAGCTTTTGTCGCCCCTAAATAGCAACAAAAAAAAGAAATCATATGAACACTACATAATCCAACTTTAAGGTAAAACCACGCAAAGAAAAGCAACACAACCACATGTCTGCAGGGGAGTTGTGCCCAGCTGACTCGCCTGGTTTCGCGTTGATGAATACTCCGGATTCACAGGAAGAAAAGGAACCACAGTTGTCTCTGTCACCAGGGTGCTGTGATTCTGTGTTGCCAACCACACTGCCGAGAATGAGATGAGAATGAGCTCAGTGTTGTTTAGAGCTGCGAGTACAGCTGGAGGTGTTAAAGAATCTGCGTGAATACATGTGACTGCAGATCAGTGGAGTTCTCTGGACACAGGAAGAACTCTTACTCTACCTGCATCGGTCTCTCGTCTGTCCACTTCATCATACACATCCATGGCCAGCTCCTCAAATAAATGATTACTGAGCTGCATTAAACAGATGAAAGAAAAAAAATATCACACTTAGTCAAACTTAAGGGGAGAATTTATAAAATCAAACACTATGAAAACACTTACAGACTGCAGTTTCTTCTTTGCTGCCTTTGCCAGTTCTGATAAATCTGAACTGCTGCAAACAGAAAATTACTTTCATGAACACATGCTGATCAATTCTTACTCTAGATAAACATAATGCAAACTTTATTTTCAGTAATACTTACATATTCCTGATCCAATAAATGAAAGCAATTAAAAACAGACAGCATGTGTCATTTGAAGTACAAAAGTGTTCGCTTGCTCTTCAGCTTGTTTGAAATTAGAGCTCAAATTTAGACTTGCTTTTATGATACTTCTCGATTATGTCAACTACTTCCCTAGCTATGTTTCCTCTAATAGACTGCAGCGAGCTCAACTTCATATCAGAACAAGACTCAAAGCAAAACAACCATAACTAAATGCCTCGCTGCATTCACGCTGTGGCTCAGTAATCCCATTCGCTCAGGTGCATGTTAATTCAAAGACAGCTTCTGCTTTCTCACCTGTCAGCCATTTGTGGAACAATGAAGTGCTGGCCGTTTTTATGGTCTGAAAGAAACAAAAAGCAAGTTGCACAATGCATCAAAATCTGACGGCACTTTTCTGTGTTCATAATTCCATCAATTTTGACAAGCCCTCCAAGACCACTGGCTGAAATGCAGCCCCACACCATGATAGAACCTCCCCTGTGTTTTACAGATGGCTGCAGACACTCACTGGTGTACCTCTCTCCTGACTTCCTTCTTACATTCTGACAACAATTTGAACCTAAAATTTCAAATTTGGATTCATCAGACCTGTTGCCACTCAGTTTCAGTCAAGTTCTTGTGTAATGTGGCAAACCTCAGGCTTTTCTCACGGTTTCTCTTCCTTAGGAATGGCTTCTTGACAGCCACACATCCACTGAGACCATTTCTGATGAGGCTTCAGCGAACAGTAGCTGGATCCACTGAAAAGACACGTGGCTCTCTCTCAGGTCCTGTGTCAGGTCGTTGCTGGATTTTTTTCTCTCCCCTTTTTCTCAAGCTCATGACTTTCAGCTACTGTTCCTCTGATGTAGCTTGTGTTTTAGGCCTGCCATTTCTTCTTTTGTCCTACACGTCTCCAGTTTCCCCAATTTTTTAAGACCATACTGCACACCATGCTGCACACCATGCTGAGATCTGCCAAGCATTTGGCCAGTAAATCTTTGGGAATCACCTTGTTGGTGCAAAAATACAGTTTTATTCCTGTCAAACTGTGTTATCTTTTCATAGATTCAACTAAAGAAATGAGAACAAATTGGGTGTTTATATGACAGGCAAATAGTAAACTGCCTAAAGATGAAGTTTAAAAAGAATTCTTTGCTTAACTGTCTGTTAAGTGTAGACACAACACTGGTGCATCTTTTGAGTAGGGTGCCTTTTGTTGCTAGAGTGATTTAGAGGTCAGCGTTAAATGGCCTAACAAACAAAAAACATTTCTTTGAAAAGGGTCAGGTACAAGGACTGGAGTGACAATGAATCAAAAAACAGCCAAAGAAAAGCTCTGAAAGACCATCCAAAAGCCTGGCGAACTATTGCTCAAGGCCACTTTGAAAAAGAAAATCCAAGAAAGTCTGACTCCTTTGAGGCAAAATATAACAAAATGAGGAGTGGCTCGAGACTTTTGCAGAGAAGTGTGCACATTTTTTTCATCTTTTTAGCAGAAACACACACATTTACATGCCCACATTTTTGACCCAAGACCATTTAATTACATGTTATGTAATTAAACGTACCTGGTTTTCGTCCGCACAAGTAAAACGCCAGCCGATCAGTTAGTTCATACTGAATTTCAACCAGCCTATCTGCCAGATCGTTGTGGCCAGCTTCTCTACAAAAACATATTTAAAAACCATTTATCAAAAAGTAAAATTAAACCAATATTTTGTCTAAAAAGAGAAAACCTTTAATAAAAATGTAAGCTTGCCTTGCATAATCAATGGGAGTTTTGCCATTGCTGTCTGGAGCTCCAGGATCTGCTCCATAAACGGTTAATAGTTCAACCTGAGATACTTGTCCAGCCTTTGCAGCTACATGCAAGGGAGTGTTTCCCTTTTCCTGTCAGAGACAATAACACAACAAAACATTGTGAGCAAGAAATCAACAGAAAAAGAAAAGATGGAAAAAAACGCAGACTGTCTTACAGGGTGAAAGAAATTTGCTTGTGCTCCCAGTGTCAGCAACCTCAAACAAGTCTCTAGATTGCCAGTGCGTACGCTTGAGTGAAGTTGCTGGAAAAAAAAGAAAAAAAGAAATGTTACTATGACTTTAAAAAGCACAACAATAAAGCTCTATTTAAAAACATGCCCCCCCCCATGATGATCACTGTACCCAGCCATTTCTCCTCACCTTGCTTAAATCCTTGGCTGTTGAACTGTCATCTTCTCTGCAAGGAATGCGATGGACAAATGCCAACATTTGATATTTGGCTCTTATAAACTCTGATTTGTTTGGGCTTTTGGGGCGACATGAAACACAGAAGCACAAAGAAAAAAAAAAGAAGACACAGAGACTGTGAATGCACAAGGAGCAAGAGAGACTAACAGAAAGTTCATTTATTAAAATAACCTCTAGCAAACAAAAAAAGCACTCCATAATCAGTTCCAAACATTTATGACTCACTGAAGTTTGTCCTGAGGGTTGGCCTTGCGTTTTCCACTCATCACAGACGCAGGGTCCAGAAGGGAGTGCTCCCAAATTGAATTTGCACCATTGTTGTACAACATTTGAACCATCTAGGTTAAAAAAAGAAAAGAAAAAAAGCATATTACGTATATAATGTCGCACTGATTTAGACTGTGCAACAGTGAAAAAACATACCCTTGCTAAGCAGCTATATCTGGACAAAATCAATACACCTCAGAGGATCTGATGCACTGATGTCATACAGGCCTGCTGACTTTAAAACTGCAGTAATACTAACCCAAACCCAAGTATAATGCATATCAGGCATATCAGGAGGGACAGTTCAGTACCTAAGCCCTATAAAATACAAGTAAGACAACTTCACAGCTAAATGAATACATATACATAGCACAGCTAAATGACAGATTAGTTCTGTTGAGCAGTATTTACCTGTAGCTGCGTAGGAGGCCATGATGTCTGCGTCAGGTGACGGACTTGGGAGCTGTGCCTGCCCAGGCTTCGATGAACACTGCAGCACTCGTCACAAATCAACACTCCCCTGTTCACCGAGGCCCACCGAGGTTCTGAGCAACAGAGTCAAAATTGTGACACATAAATTGAGCGGCTTAGAGTACAAGCTTGGATTCTATGGCTTTCACAGGTTTTGATTTGATCAGCCCGAGGTAGTTAAAAGGTATCACACACATCTCTGTCTTCTTATATGCTATTCATTATATATATATATTTTTACTTGAGACTTGAAAATTATAGGCAAGCCACACTGATATCAATACTTCATACACCATCGTGTTGCTGGAAATGAGCCCTAGAACAGGGGTTCTCAAATTTCTGAAGGGCAGGGAAGAAAAGGTTATCCACGGATGCCTCATAATCCTGACACATTTAGCTGACATGAGCTTAACATGGCCATGCCATGCAACAGCAGGAAAGGTTCCAAGCACCCTAAAAGGAGTTGTGATTTCAGGACAGACTGCTAGAGATCAGATCAGAGTTTCAAGACCACGTCAGAGTTTGGAGACCACTGGGCCAAAGTAAAGTCCATTGAGGGAAATAATGGACAGAATCTGGTCATTTTGATTGCAAAGATTCCCATGCATATACAGCATTTATTTTTTGATTAATACATCACAAATTATTCTGAGGACCCCTTGGCTCAAAACTGTCCCCAGACCCCACTTTGAGACTCAGGCTTTTGAAAATGATAAATTCATATTTTTGAAAAATTACAAATTATATATACACACACACACACACATTCATTAAAATCAAGCTGGCTTTTGGTTTTCAAGACAGAAGAAAACTGTTGATGTTAGACTTTTTATGAGATTTCTGGACAGTAGGATTACCATTTAGGTTATAATGTAACATGTGCAACAGAATTAAACATTAATATCACAGGATACTGCGTGGAGGCTGTCAGATCAAATGAAGACAACAATCTGAGAAAGAAAAGAAAAAAAATGAAAAAGTGTAGGCTCTGAAAACGATAACATTCATAGTCATTTACCGCCTTTCTGACTACAGATTTAGGTGAAGCCATCCGCTGTGTAAAAAGGAAGTGAAGACTAGCACTTGTAGGTCGAGACAGCTTCCTCTTTCAAAATGCTATAAAGAAAACATCTGAATAACTAAGACTTTTAAAGCTGAGCTGCACATTAAGCTACTGCATGGTGTTAGTGTGCAATAAATTATAAGTATACTATGACTCTGTGACCAAAATAAATATGTTTACTTTAACTTGACCTATTTTGCACAGCTCATCTAGTACAAAAGTCAGAGAGTTGTCTTCCATCTGTGCACAGACTCCTTTTGACTGCAAACATCAAAACTAATAACACTGTAAAATGATACAGCACTAAAGCCAACAAAGTTTTAAGCAAATAGACTGACAGGACAGCCTCTGCAAAAGACACCTGTAAAAGTCTTCACAGCAGGCGGTTACTGGACAGATTGTGGCTCCCAGTCCACAGTTTTCAGAATCTCCTTCTCACAACTCTCCCCCCAGGACCTGAGTCTCAGTGCTTTCCTCAGCACGTGCTGCTAAATTTAATCCCACATCTTGAAACGCTAAAAATATTCACACACACACACACACACACACACACACACACACACACACAACAACTGGTAACAGCCGTATAGCAGGCAATCCAGGGCAGCTGCTGTGGGGAGCTCAGGGTTAACTAATGACATGAGTGACATGATGACACACAAGCTCCTTGATATTTGCCTTCTGCTGAATGATACTAAACAAAAGAAAAAACAATGTGTATTCTATTATTAGGATAAATTAAATTTACAGTGAGTTATGTCGCCACAATAGAAAAAAATAATCTCTTCTGCATTGAGTATGCGGTCAATTCACTCAGCATCCTGTTTTGCTTCCTGTGCCTGCTGAACAGCATCACGTCATTTCTATAAAGTGGAACTTCTGTAAGTACAGGCTCAGACACAATGCAACAATTGTGTTCTCAACTCTTGGAGATCAGTCACATTTTATCCCACATCCCAAAAATCAGAACTCTGTTTGAGGCTGCTGGTATTATTCTGATGCCATGTAACTGGGCATAGTACCAACTTCTTTACTCTGTTACTGTACATACCAGAGTAAAATCGCTGGTCACAGATGGCACAGACTGTAGATTTGGCTTAAGGATACTGAGACATTTTAATAATTATTAAGAATAAGAATACGAATATAGAAGGAAATGCGGTCATTATCACTTAGTTCAGCTCAGTTACACAGGGCCACTGTACCCACTGACCTTTTTTAAAGTTGTACTTTAGTCATGACAGAAAGTTAAGCCTATTTTAAAATATATACATGGTTATTAAAGCTTAAAAACTCCTACATGTTGGGGACTAAACTGTGAACAATACTAAATGGGTAAACTGGATACCCTAAATGCCCGTAAGGAAGAAGCCAATGTGTTACCAGCGCAGCTAATCGGATTTAATCCGATTTTTTTTGTTGATGGTATTAAGCACCAAATGCCCGCTAACAGCTAAACAATGTAGGGATGGTGTGAGTTTTACTTACCCGTGACACTGCAGTCTGCGCAGACCTCAGCGTTTCGCAGGCGCTTAGACATCCTCAACTCGGGAAGAAACGCCTTTTAAAAATGAGCAGAGGAAATTGTGTCCTTATGCTAACCATTGATTACTATGTGGAGATGTCTTCCGCGTTAGCTACACCCAGCTGATAAAACAACCCGACAACTAATGATCGTACTTACTTCGTTTAATCGTTGCGAGCCTTTTTGTTTTGGCTAGCGTTTGCGTTACGACCATGATACCATTTCCTCCCAGTACAACGCCGCTCGCCTGCAAGAGAGCCGACTGAGGAGCCACCTGATTAGCTAACTAGCCTGTGCACACTTGGTACTTTCCTCCTCAGCCTCTAGATGGCAGCATTTAGCGCTCGAGCCATCCCAGCGATCTGCTGTGTTATTCACTGCCCACGGGTTTTGACTCTCAGAAAATAAACTTCTTAAATTAGTAGGAATAACGGCTCCTTGAAAGTGAGTTCAGATTTTATAATTTTATAACTATAGTTGAGTATAAAATCTAAATACAATGCAATGTTTTTGGAGTTTGTGTTTGGGCGGTACACAACCTGACAGATTAAAATCAGGGCAATAATTTACCCATAAAAAGGTGAGTTTGATCTACTCACCTTGGAGTACAACATATTTTTTAAGTCTTTAAATTGGGCTTCATAAAACTTCATCTACCGACGGCCACCTTTTAAAATCCGCTTTGGACATCCTTGACACTCCCGCACTATTAGTTTAAAATAAAAAGACAAGTGGCCAATCCTCAGACAAGATATAACAACAATCCACTGGTTGTATTAAAATTTAACCCCGCAGAGCAGCAAAAGGCACCAAATATGAACGAGGCAGAGCAGTTTTTAATGACTTGTGATCTGTAAAGTTTTAAACAATAGCCTGGATACATGCATTTACATAATGTCTATGTTTAACTACCAGGCGCAGTTATGTACATTATAACCTGGCGGTTTAGATCTAAATTTTCAACCTCCCTCTTCAAAACGTAATATGGCCGATCCTATTTCAGTATTACGCCTAGATTTTTTTTTCTAGACGTTTATATAGTTTGTGTGGTTGATTACTAAACACTATAATGGCCTTACAATTTAAGTAGTCAAAATATGGAAACAAAAGTTAGATAGTGTAGAACTCCCTTTATTTAGTCGTAGTACTTACAATAAGGGTTCTGTAACCTCCATACCGATATGCTAAATGGTTGCGTCCAAACTGGAACTGACCATTATTTTTTTTAATAGTGATTATTTTATCTCCTAATCCCGTTTCATTTGTGTATAGACTGAAGGAATAGTTGATAAAATGCAGAAAGTAAGGGCCGCTTTAGAGTTGATTGTTAGGTTATCGTAATCAGACGGTTTTTAATGAACTGTGAGTCGGTTTCTATATAGAACACCCCTGTCGTTGTTGAGAAATACTCCTGGCACTTCCTTGTTCAAAAGTTTTATTTAGGGGAAGGCTTGGGGGGAAAAGTTGGTCATCGGATTGGTTTATTACTTCGACATTGCTGACAGATATTAAAGGCATGGACCACGGCGTTCAAAGATTTTTGGCGTAACTAGTGTGGCTGTCGCAGCTTTTCCCATGGCTCTGGTTATTAGAGGCTGGCTAACGCTGCACTGAAAGAAAGAGGAAGATGTCCACGGCTAACATTAGCGAAGACATCAGGGTGAAGTTTCCCCTGCATTCCGCAGTGTGGGAGAATGACTACAGGAAGCTGGAACAGCTCTTAACATCAACGCAGGTTGGTATAAAACGCTGAAGAGGTTGTTAACCTTCACACCCATGCTCAGCTAGCTGGAATGAGCCAAGAGTGAGCTGCTGAATCTCCGCAGACAGTGTTTACAGATGCTCTCCAGGCAGCTACACACACAACACTGAGTAACTCCGCTTTTTGTTTTTCTACAAGTTTGAAAGCTGGCAAGACCAGTCAGTATAGGCTTCTGTCCTATTCACTGGATTACTTAAATATAATGATTAACAGACTGACCATAATACATATTTTATCACTCAGATGCATAGATTTGTGGTGTGGTGAGTATATCTCAGTGTGTTTTTTAAGCTTCAAAGTGATCGCTATGATCCAGTAGCTGATCCCTAACACATTCAGCGGTTTTAGGGATGGACATTGATAAGACTTTATTATCACAGATTGAGTTATCCATTCTACTTACAGGTCAGTTTGGTTTTCAGTGTCAACACAACAGTTTCGTTTTCTCTGCTTGTACACAGAGTAAGAAGGAATAAAAAAGGCTTGCATGTGACTCAGGTGTTTAAAAAGCACCACTGCAATGAGTCTGGTGTCACTGTAGTGCAATGTACAATTAAATGAAAAACTGGTCGTACACTGAAATAAGGAATTGATGAGGTTGTGGTTATATTCACAACCAGCTCTGGATTCCCATCCCTAATGTTTATAAATCCTTAATGACTCACTGGAGAATCAGACATGATTCCTCTGTACTGACTCCAGCAGTTTGGTATCATTATTAGCAATGGCCAAATTGCGTGGTGTTGTCGTCTGTATTGGTCATAATAATCACTTGCAAGTCCCTGACAAAATTTGCCCTCATTCGTGTAACAGGTTGTTATGTGAGCGCTACAGTATTTAGTCGCAACAGGTACCTTATTATTTTCCCAGAATGACATTGAGGCTGTGGATCCCAGAGGCCGAACGCCTCTGCACCTGGCTGTGTCACTCGGCCATCTGGAGTTGGTGAGAGTCCTGCTGAGACGCGGTGCTGAAGTGACCAAAGAAAATGCCAACAATTGGACAGGTTAGTTATAAAGTTGGCTACATAAAAGATAGAGTACTAAGATTTGTTGGTTCATTTTAAATCTCTGCTGTTTATAATCTACCCATTATTTGCCGTTAATGAAATTTCTGGTAAATCTTGTCTTTGTATGAACAGTGCTGCAGGAAGCAGTCAGCACAGGAGATCCAGAGATGGTTCAGCTAGTGCTTCAACGCAGAGACTACCTCAAAGCCTCCACTGCCCTGGGAGGAGTGCCTGAGCTGCTGTCAAAGATCCGAGTGGTGTGACTTTATTTTTTTTCCTCTTGCTTCCCATTGTTTATAAGTGTTCCTGGAAACATTTATTGGCTTTTTTTTTGTTTGTTTTCTAGTCTCCAGACTTTTATATGGAAATGAAATGGGAATTCACCAGTTGGAGTAAGTTTTTTTTTTTTTTTTTTTTTTTTTTTTTTTTTTTTTTTTTTTTTTTTTTTTTTTTTTTTTTCTTGTTTTTTTTTTTTTATTTTTTTTTTGTATTTAGTGTTATTATGTTCATGCAAAACAGGTGGTTTATCTGAAATTCGGCATGCAAAAGAGGGACAGTTTAACAAGTTTTTTTTTTTAAATAAATGTAGTAGTGTGTTTTTAAATATCGACACACAAAAAAAAGTCTTTGTTAGCCAAGAGAGATCATCAGGTTGCACAGGAAAAACTGCATACCTGCCTCTTGGTAGGGGAAGCATTTGTTTTTCACCAATGGATGCTGTGCTTTCCATATCCTGTTGTTTCATAGTTCCTCTCGTCTCCCGGGTTTGTCCCAGTGATGTTTGCCGCATCTGGAAAAGCGGCGCCTCCCTGCGAGTGGATATTACTCTTCTAGGCTTTGAAAACATGACCTGGATCAGAGGACGTAGAAGCTACATCTTCAAAGGAGATGGCATGTGCTTACGCTCCTTCACACAGAAAGAAAATGTTGACGTTTTTGTAAAATGGTGCAAGGAACTCACCGTCTGCTTGTCACAGATTCATTTGCAGAGCTGATGGAGGTGAACCACGATGATGAAGTCGTGGACATCGAACGTTTCAACATATCCCAAGAAATCGAGGATGTCACGTTAGAGTCAATGCAGCCAGCTGAGCAGGAAGTTGCCAAAAGGTTAACTACTCCTATTGTCAACACCTACTTGGACACAAAGGATATTGCTTTTGAGAGGCAAGAGGCATTTGTTTTTTCTTGTTCCTGTTCTTGCTGCACATCATAAATGGATCTAGATTTGTTAACAATAAACTTCACAGAGACATTATTTCACAAGAGTTGGAATTTCATGGCATCTTGGTTTAATGCCATTACTGCCTGAGCAAGGTTACTGTGCAATTCCATTAGTTAATGATTACCACCACTTATCTATGAATGACACTTCCAGTAATATAAGAAATACTACATTGATGCCAAATCTGGAAAACTATTATTTAAAAATCAACAAACAGCAAATCAGAATATAAAAAAGCAATAAAATGTTAAAAATAGGAGAGTAGATGATTTTCTGTTAGACAAATACAGTATATTGTAGTATTACTGAGTTATTACATGAGATATACAAGATTTCCTGTGTCTGTCCTTCTGGCTTCTATAGTATCTAAAGACGACATTTTAATTTAAACACAGAGTTTACGTTTTTTTTGTGTTTTGTTTTTGTTTTTTTTTTTTAGTCCTTTTATTCATTCACATCCAAGTAGCATTATTG
>VUQK01041144.1:0-20173 GCA_015106715.1 Bujurquina vittata
TAAAATTTATATTTTTTAATTTGTTTTGTGGGGAATATGTGGGGGGGGGGTTTTTTTCTTTTTTTCCTTTTTTTTCTTTTTTTTTGGGGGGGGGGGGGGGCACACGGTAAATGCTCATTGCCCCTGGCTCTCTGGGGCTCTTCCCCTCTGGCCCTGGGAGCTCTGTCTAGGGTCTCCCTCCTTCCTCCTCTGGGGTGTGGCCAGGTATCCTGACCTCCAGGTGGGCCGTGGATGGCCCGGGTTTGTATGACCCGGCAGAACTGCCAGGTCTGAAAGGTCCTGCCTTTCAGACCTGGCAGTCATATTTTGTTGCCAATAATCAAAATGATTGAATACATAAAAGAAACAACAAATATTAACAAGAGTAGCCTTTAGAGAACTTATAGAGCTCTTCTTGCATAAGCAAATATGTTTGGTACAATAATGCATTCGGATCATGATTCCGTTTGCGAAAACTGACAGACATGGCAGGCTATTAAAAATAAAATAAATAAATAAATATATATATATTCTTGTCTCTCTGACTACACACACGCGCACCCTTACACACACACACGCACATACTCTAGAAAAGACTGTCTTGATTATGATAAGGCCTTCATCCTTTCACATTATTAAATTATTGATCTGAGGCAAAGACTTATAATGGAATCCTAATGTTGTGGTATATATACCTGTGTGTAAACATGAATGTGTGTGTGCATGGTGTGTTTCCATATAAAGACAGCTGAGAATACAGTTGAGCTCACTTCTCCAGCCATTGTGTTTATGCTGCCATCACCACTGTTATTGTCCTTGGGTCTAGGACGAAGAGTTTTAAGCTTGGTGTAATTTCGCAGTGTTTCCTGATTTGTTTCATTGTATTGAGATTCCTGTGTTTCCATGTCTTATCTAGTCTGTTCTTGGTTTCAGTTTATTATGTATTGCCTGACTCCCTCTGTATTCCTGTCCACCGTACGTTTCTGTCTGGTTCTCTCTTTGTCTCTGTGTCCATTTGTTTCCACTTAGTTGTTATGCCTCTGGGTTTAGCTCTTTGTTCGGTTTGGTTTTTCTCTCTGCGTTCAGTATTCTCAGGCCTTCTTAGTTGTATTTATCTGGATTCTGTCCTTAGTTTGTATTTTCTTCCCTGTTTATGTTATCCTGCCTCTCCCATGTCTTGCCTCTATCTTTGTATTTGATGTTTAACTTCTTCCTGTTTTAGTTAGTCAGCATTCTTTCCCATGCGTGCTGTTTAGCTTTGTTTTCTTTGTCCTGTTTTCCCTTTATTGGTGTCAGCTGTGTCCCCACCTAGTGCATTCCCCTCATTCAGTGTTTTCCCTTCCCTTCCCCATTTTGTATCTCTGGCTCCAGCCCAGCCTTATATTTTATTTTGTATTTCATAAATTTGTTTTTGTTTGTTTTTGCTTCTTTGACCATTATCTACTAATGGTGGTTCAATCCCTGGATTCTCCAATTTGCATGCCAAAGGATTCTTGGGCAAGATACTGAGCCCCAAGTAGCTCTCCAATACATCCACTGGAGTGTGAAGGTTACATACAAAGCACTTACGTAAATAATTTATGTGTGTAAATGAGGCATGCTGTATAAAGCGCTTTGAGTGCTAAAAATAGAGTAGAAAAGCGCTATGTAAGAACCAGACCATTTACCGTTCAGTGTGAGTTCCTGTAATAAAGATAAGGATAAGATAAGATAATGTTTATTTGTCACATGCACAGTTACGCACAGTACAATGTACAGTAAAGCTGACTGTAAGTTCTGTGTCCATGAAGTCCTTCATTGGGGTCCTGCCACGCAGCTGTGCGTGATAGCTGCAGTATTGCCAGAAGACATGCACACACATCTGACACATTTGCAGAAAAAGATCCTGGAAATAGAATTGAATATCCAGGGTGGTTATCATAAACTGTTTTTTATTTCACTTTTGTGTTTTCATCTTCTTCCATTTTTATGTTGTTTGCAATAGACACAAACACGCATACTTATTGTCCCTTAGTCTTTTGTCCTGCTGGTATCCCTATTGGCCTGGCCTCTCTCTATCACATGAAAACAACAGGCCAGGTAGAAAAAAAGTCCAGGGGACAAAATGTTGGAATATAAGCAATATGTGAACTTGGAAAACAAAGAAAGAAAGCATGGGGATTTCCGAAGTTGTAGTATTTCCCAATTTTAAAAGAAAAATAGAAGTCCTACAGAGTAGGAGGATGGTCATTTATTCAAAAGAGGCCTTCATTGCATTTACTGTCTTTTTCCTCTGGTATCTGACCAAAGTAGTTCTGGTGTGGAGGAGGAAGGGGGCTTTGGGCTACTGTTAGATCAGGGGAGAGGCAAAACGGCTACACATTGCTCAATTTTCTAGCTGGGTGGACTCGTTTTCCTCTGAGGGGGTGAAGACTAAATCAGATCTACAACGGATAACTCTAAACTCTGCATCTCATTGGTTTTAATGTATGTGTGGCATTCTTAATTCTTCATCAACTTTAGGTTTGAGCCTTTAGGTCACATTGCATCAGAGGAAAGCACTGCTGAACTCTCGATCAAATTTGTATTCACCACTTTCTAGAGGATTCATGCTGTGACCTCTGTATGCTAGATGCAGCATCATAATGAACATTACATTGCCAAAAGCATTCACTCACCCATCCAAATCACTGACTTCAGGTGCTCCAATCAAGTCCATGGACACAGGTGTATAAAAACAAGCACTCAGGCTTTTATGAAAGACTGGGTCACTCTCAGGAGCTCAGTGGTACCGTGATAGGATGCCACCTGTGCAGAAAGTCCAATTGTGAAATTTGCTCACTACCTAATATTCCACAATTCCCCATCAGGCAATCTGATGGACAAGTCTGGGTTTGGCAGTTCCCAAGAGAATGGTACTTGTCTGACTGCAGTGTGCCAAGTGTAAAGTTTGGTGGAGCTGGGATTAAGATGTGTGGGACATGTTTCAGGAGTTGGGCTCGGCGCCTTAGTTCCAGTGAAAGGAATTTTTAATGCTTCAACATACCAAGACATTTTGGAAAATTTCAAGAACTGGATGAGTGAGTTTGGCGTGGAAGAACTTAACTGTCCTGCAAAGAGTCCTGACCGCAACCCGATAGAACACCTTTTGAATGAATTAGAGCGGAGACCACAATCCAGGCCTTCTCCTCCAACATCAATGTCACACATGCGCTTCTGGTTATTTCCAGAAACACTCTCCTAACCTTGTTGAAAGCCTTCCCAGAAGAGTTGAAGCCATTATGGCTGCAACGGGAGGGCTGACATAATATTAAACCTTGCGGATTAAGAACGGGATGTCACTCAAGTTCATGTGTGTGAAGGCAGACGAATGAATACTTTTGGTGATTATAGTGTTATATAATATAGTAGTTATATCTAGCAAAATTATTTTCTGAGACTTGGTTGATAAATCTGTACCAATCTCAATTTTTAGATTAAAAATTATTAAAATGATAATTGTGTGTAATATGAAAGGTTTAGGTCACAGTGTGTATAGCTTTTGGGAGAATTTTTGCATCTTTCAACTCATTGTTTTGGTTTTATGGCCTGGAACTCTGCTGCTCTATTTCCTGATCTTCTTTATATCTTACAGTCAGGATTTCTGTAATTCTGCATGTATCCTGTCTAGAACATATTTTGCTCAACAGACTCTCTATATTGTTTCAAAAAGTGAATGAAATATTAAATACTGTAGATTTCTAACAATGGGAACTTGTTACCACAGGTCATTTTGCTTGATTTTGCATTCATCAAAAGCTGTGTTTGCATGTGAATTCAGGCTTGTGGCACTGCAGGCTAAGCTTTGCAGATGCAGAGGTTTTAGTCTGGATACAGGCCCAATGAAATACATTCTACTGCTAAAAACACCAGCTACTGTCTACATCTTTTGTGGGAGTTATCTCCACACTGGACTGGGCACTGCTGCCTGTCTGTCTGTCCTTTAGCCAGTTCTCCACTCTCCTGCTCTCTTTCATCTTTCCCTGTCGACCTGTTTAGTGCTTTTGCTGAACTTGGAGCTCGCTGTGCCTCATAGTGTGCAGTTCGATTTTGAGACAGAAAACAGGTTTCATACATTATCTGCTCTATATTTCACTTCCCTCTCTGTCCCTGTCTGTCTTGATAGCATGCACACACACCGGAACAAAGCATGCAGAGACATAAAGTGTATGCCTCAGCTTTCCACATGACATAGTAAAATGAAATACAAATGAGCTGCATCACTCCACCACCTTAATGAAACACCCAACTCTTCATATTTCACTCTGCTACACAATCCGATTAAGACCTCTTCCAAATATGGACACACACAGTCATATATAAGAGCAGGCACAACTGTGGCGATGTATTTGCACAGATTCACACATCAAATATGTGGCCTGGAAAGAAGAATGAAGGGGAGGAGGAAGCTTGAAGAGAGGAAGTGAGCGATGGGCTGATCTCCCTGAAAAACAGATACAAACCCATCATGCAAGCACACCCTCGCTATCAGTTCCCCTGTGTCCGCCATTCTTGTTTGATCTTATAACTGTGCTGAGAGCTATCACATTTCAGTAATTGTCATACTTTTCTTAAAGAAAAGTACTATACCAAATTGCTGTCTCAGTGCTATTATTAGTTATCAAACAGAAAATGAGTCATTACTGTCATTTCTACCATATTACAGCTTAAGCTCAGATTTGACTGAACAAATGGATAGTATTGTCTGCCCCCCCCCACCACCACCACCACTCCCCTCTCCCCATTTCCCATGCAGTCTTTCCCCTTCCCAGTCTCTATTTAACAATATAAAAATAAGCCCCACTCAGACCAGATTTAGCTCTTAAGGTGAGGTGGTGTGATTATCACTTGAACTGTTCCGGACAGTGATTTTAATTCAGTATGGATCATGTGACCTGACTAATAATTGCAGCTGAAATTATCTACTGTCTTTTAACAAAATGGCTGTTGCTACTGTAATTTAAATCCTTCAAACTGAGAGTTTTTTTAGTGCTGGGATATCTATTTTTGTTTCTTGTGTTCCAATCTGATGGAAAGACGTTAACTCCAACACACAGGCCTATTTTCAATCCAATACAACAAGAAGTCATAATAAGGATTGACGTTTGTAAGCTGATAAATACAGTGTGTCCAAACTTTGACTGGTACGGTGAACACCTTGGTTGTTTGCTACAAACCAGTGGATCCCTCTGGTTTAGTGGAAGACTTGTTGCCCTAAAAAGTAAGTGCAAAAATCTCAAGATGTTGTTCACAAGTGATGGGAAGGGGGTGCATGAGATGGACCTGTGAATTGGTCTGCTATTTCCAGTGATATGGCGTGACCTATTGTATGTAGTGTGTAGTGTGTAGTGAATGAAAGAAAGGGTTTGCAGATACAAGTAAAAGGAATTAGTTTCCTGTGTAGGGTGGCTAGTTAGCTTGAGTAGCTCAACAATCTGCTGCAAGCTTACAGTAGCAACCTTTCAAATGACCCTTGATGTTGTGCCGAAGTGGTTCTGGCATTAAAATATTTTCTTCAGTAGGAGCTGGAAAATGTTGCTGTTTTTTTTTTCTTCAAATTTTTAACTTTTATTGCTGAAATACCCAGCTTAGCCGTCTACGACTGTAACCTGACTGAGTAAGATTGGACGGATATTGGATATTAGTGGATGGTTCTCCACCGCATGACTGAAATGGGTATAAATAGGACATCACTTTAGGGGTGTTTAACATTTTACGTGGGTTTGTTTCAAATTTGCTTTTCTTATGCTAGTCTCCAGTGTTAAATAACACACAAAGTGGTTATACCCTGACTATGATCTCAACTAGCAAGCTAACTAGCCTTACCCAGTTGAGTAGAAGAATGGGCCAGAACTAGGATATCCTTAATAAATTAAAAAAAAAAAAGAAAGAAAATGACACACCTAAAACAAAAAAAATGCTCTTTGACAATATCATTAACCTGCAATGTTTTGTGCGAGAGACCAGAGCTCTCACAAGCAATTTCATTAGATCTGATTTGGAGGTCCAACACAGAAGAGACAATTGGTCTCAAGCTGGACGTTTCTGACTCTTTAAATTGATAGAGACCTAATATGTTGGGGTGGCTTTGGCTCAGGAGGTAGTGCAGGTCATCTACTAAAAGGAAAGTTTGTGGTTCAATTCCTGATTGCTCCAGTCTGCATGCCAAAGTATCCTTAGGCAAGATACTGAACCCCAAGTTGTTCTCCGGTGTATCCACTGGAGTGTGAATATGTGTGAATGAGGTGTAGGAAGAAGTGCTTGTATTAATGTGTGTGAATGATTGCTAAAAGCAGAACCATTCTATTTACTAATCTACTAAAAAAGCTACAAATTCAACTTCAAGAGATGGTGGTGCTTACACTGGTCATACAGGACCTTCACCCAGGAGTGCTACACGTAACAATAAGGGGGTGCCTGTGGCTCAGGAGGTGGAGTGGATGCCTACTAATCGGAAGGTAGTTTACTGGTTTACTTTTGGGCTCCTCCAGTCTGCATGGAAAAGCTTTTTTTTTTTTCGGCACAGCGGTTTTCATTGGCAGTGTAGAGAAACAGGAAATGGGGGAAAGACGCGGGGGAAGACATGGGGCAAATTGGCAACAAGCCGGGACTCGAGCTTGTGCCGCCTGCACCGCAAAGCGCCGTATGAATGTGGTCGCCTGGTCCACCCCTGAGCCACCAAGATGCCATGGCAAGGTATCCTCAACCGTATACGGAACCCTAAGTTGCCCCAATGCATCCATCAATTGAATTGAATTTTGTTTATGTATTGCCAAATCACATACCTCATTGTATTAGACTGCTGTCTGAACATTAAATATTGTGCATTCCATTTATTCTCTTTTTCACTCTTAGAATGACCTTGGTTGGATTTGTTCTAATACTAATTGTTTAACTGTGTTTAAAACATTGTATTTGGTACAGTCTAAATTTCCAGTGTTAGTGCATTTTCCATAAAACATTGGACACTTTAATACATTAAACTGTTCTTTTTTAGCTTGATAATTCAGTTTCCATCCTGAAAACAGCAGGCCAGCAGGTGGCGAACAACACCATAAAACATGTGAAAAATACTTATACAGAAAAGTGCGGTATCTACTGATGTGTTTTTAATGTAGTGCATCTTGTCCACCATTCTGTAACCTACAGTAATTCGTAATTCTGGGACTGGAAGACAAGGTGCGTAAGTACAAGAAATAAGAATCATAATAACAGTTTTGTTGAAACAATTTTACAAATACATCCCCCACTCATAATTGCTAAATAGTCAAAATATGATATTTATTTCACCAGTTCAAGTCCTACTTAACTGAGTTTTCAAGTTAAGTCTATAAATAATTGAACAAGCTTCCGAACAAGAATGAACCGTGGTATTTAAAATACACATCTTAATGCAACTAAAGCAATATTTTGGGATGAATTTCATTCTACTCTGTGTGTGTGTGTGTGTGTGTGTGTGTGTGTGTCAGCATGGAGTTTTCTTGAAACCTGTTGTCTCACCTCACTACGACTGAGTGCTCGTCTTTCCAAACAGGCTCTGTTACAGAGTTCCAAGCTTCAAAGAGTCAGGAGATGAATCGCGACAATAGGTGACAGCAGGACAGTGTTGATTGGCTACTCGCTAGTTCCCATTCAGCTGGACCGTCCCTTCTGGAAATCTTTAAAGGCTCACCTCACCAGCTTACTTGCCTGTTCACACTCACTGATTCCTACAATCGAGAGATATGCCCATTGGCCCTCCCTGACACATTCTCCTCACTCTCTCCAAAGTAATCCTTAAAAGTTGCCGGCTCTGTCCTTCTCGACCCTCTCTGTTGCACTGTTCTCTTTTTTGCTCAGTCAGTGACAATAAAGCCAGTGAACAACAATTTGCTTTGAGCTGTTGGTTCAGAGACCTCATATTGGTAATGTTTTTAAAAGCAGTAACAATTTTAGAACCACCTGATAATAAGGAATTAGCCAGCCCAGAGGTAATAAATGTATGAACTAGCTTTTCAACATCATTCTAAAGCAGGATGTTCCTAATTTTACTGATATTGTGCAAATGCATGAAAGCAGTTGGAGGATCCTGGTCAAAGGTGTTACTGGAAGCCAAGGTACTGCCATCCAGATTAAGTATCTACTATGTCTGATGTGATGTGTGATGAATAATGACCCTGCTGTGGTGGAGGTGAGTTGCAAACAGTTTGCTGATGGAACTGTAAACAAGATGAAGCAACTTAAATAACACACCCCCATTGGCCAATTGTATGCATAGTATCAGCTGAGCATCAAGTTGATCTCAGTGCAGAACTTCATGGAGGGACAGACAAAGAACAAAGAGCAAGGAATCAAATGAGGATCAAGGTGGCCCCACCGGGGTAAAGATGATCAGGTACAGATTTGGTGCCAATCCACTTGCGGGCTGACTGGATACCAAGATAAAAAAATAACCCAGCCATGACAGTACCCCTTTGGGGTGGAGTCTGGTCAACCTCATCAGCCGAAGTATGAAAGAACCAACTCCAGCAGCCAGTCTCTGCCAGATTATTTGCATTCTTTGTGCAGTAAACAGGTGAGCCGAGTTACTTTTCTGTGTATCTCTCTCCGGCGGACTCACATTTCTTTTTCTCCCTCGTGCCAGGACTTCTCTTCTGGCTGAAGGAGTGGATTCCTTCTTCCAAAAGACTTACCTGTTTCTAAAGAGCTTGTCCACTTTGCATTGGAGTTGAACAAGATCCTCACTTTTTCTCCTCACCTGTCTGCTCACCTTCCAATAAACCTCTCACCTTTGTGGAAATTCTGTATGGACAATTTGGAATAGATTTCCTGAACTAAGTGCTGTTTTCTGTCTGTCAGACCCCTCACCACCGTGTCCACAACCCTGCCTTCTGCATTTTGAGTCCACCTGTTTCTCTGGCTATACCGGCTCAGGACAGAGAGAGGGATCCAGAATAAAGGAGTAAGGGATCCACAACCTATCTTTAAGACCATACCCATCCCAATGCACGAGGAACTAGAGGCTTTGATTCCCAGGTGTCAGGATCCTGGGCCGGTGGCCCAGTGTGCAGTATGTTTGTGTTATTATGTGTTAGGGTTTTCGTTTGCCCAGTGTTTTGTGTTCTTGTTCTTTGACATTCTGTTAAATTTATCCTGTCATGTTAGTCTGTTTCTGGTTTAGATTCTTAGGCTATTGTAGGTGTTGGATTTTCTTTTTGTTTCAGGGTCATTTTGTTGCAGTGTCTATCATTGTATTTGTCTTAGTTTGCCTTTTTGTGTCCATGTTCAGTCCTTCGTCTCATGTCTTGCGTTTGGTTTTACATCCTTGTGTAGTATTTAGAATTTAGTCTGGTTTACTGTTAAGTTGCGTAGGTGTTTTAGTCACTTCCTGGTTTAGTTTGACAGTCTTGTGTTCCTTGTGCTTTGTATTCAGTTTTGCTTCCTTGTGTCTCATCAGTGTATTGTGCTCAGCTGTGCTCCCCACATGTTTCCACTCCCCTCATCATGCCTTTGTGTATTTACTGCCTGTGTTTCCCCCTGGTCCTTGTCGCGTCGTGGTCAGTATTCTCCTGGTTAGCTGTGTGTGTTCCGTCAGTGTTTTCCCTTAGTAGCTGTGTGTTTTTCTAGTTTCTCCCAGGCTGGCTTCCTTGTGTTCTTTGTTCTTGCCCCTGGTTGAGAGTTTATTTGTTTTGCCCTGTGAGCCTCCAGTAAATAAATACTTTTTGAGTTAGCTCTTTTGTCTCCAGCGTCCTGTGTTTGGGTCCACCCCTCACCACACACAGCCCCCTGACCATGACACTTACAAACTATGTAGACAGGATTGTTATTCACCACTGAGGAAGCTGGAAGATACTGGCTTGATCAGGGAAAATGGAAGGTGGGATAGATCTTTGTGGACACTCGAAACTTCAGAGGGACTCCAGATGTGTTAATGATTTGCTCAATTACATAGAGACCAATAAATCTGGGTGCAAGTTTTTTGTTGGGTTTTTTTGTTTAGAGATACATTTGGGAAGAATGTCCTTGAGGAAAACTAAAACCTTTGACCAGGTAAATGTGAGACATTAGATGACAGTCCTGTTGTGCAGTCTGGAGCAGGGCGGCCTGTAATTTTCCCCCTCATGGACCGGAAACAGAGGTGGTTGGTATCCTAGGGAAGCTTCAAAAGGTGACAATCCTGTGGACTGCACCCACTCTGGAATCAGATACATCCACATCAACGATAAAAGGATTGTGAGGATCTGGCTGGACAAGGACTAGTGCAGAACTGAAAAGTTGTTGGAGTCTGGAAAAGGCCTTGTCAGTCAGACAGAGATTAGTTGAGTGAGAGGGGCAGCTACTTGACTACAGTTTATAATGAAAGTTGGCAAACCCAAGAAAGCGTTGCAGCTTCTTCCTAACTGGCCACTGTATTACTGCCTTTACCTTCTCTGAATCCACCTTCACTTGTCCACTCTCAAGAATGTGTCCTAATAATGTTTTAGATGTGTGAAACTTAGTTTTTTTTTTAGCTTTGATGAAGCACTTGTTCTCCATTAGACACTGCAGGACCAACCTGACGTGCTCCCTCTCTTGCTCAAGGTTCCTGGAGAAAAATGAGGATGTCATTGAGATACATGAAAACAATGATATTCAAAAAGTCTCTCAGAACATCATTTATGAGTGCTTGGAAGATTGCTGGGGTGCTGGCTAAACCAAATGGCATGACAAGATGTCCTAAAGGGGTATTAAGCGCCATCTTCCACTCGTCCACTTCTCGGACGTGCATGAGCTAATAAGCATTTCTTAAGCCCAGTTTAGTGAGGAATGTAGTTCCATGTAAAGGCTCAAAAGAAGAGGTTTTTAAAGCCAAAGAGTACTTGTTCTTGACTGTAATTTGATTTAGCCCCCCTGGAGTCAATACGTGGCCTTAAAGTCTTATCTTTTTTTAGACACAAAAAAGCATCCAGCTCCCACGAGGGAAGAGGAGTTTGTATGATTCCCACAGAAAGTGACCTTCAGGGCCTTATCTCTCTAGCCCAACTCCAAAACTGCACAATAAACTCAGATAGCGGCCTATTCCCCTGATGTACACTAAACAATCTACTAGCAACCTCCTCTTCACGTAAAATAAAGCAGACTCAATAAGATGAGATAAGGGGTAAAAACTAAGTTAAAAAAAGGTTCGAGCTTTGATGGCATGGGTAACAACGTGTGAACTGCGAGGAGCTGCAGATTGCATGCTCATCTTGTCTTTATACCAAGGGGAATTATGAAAAAAATATATATCGTGAGAGGTGCCTGTAACGCACATAGTCACAATTTTTTGTCACTTTCTGTGTGTTAGAGATAGAGGTTGTCAACAGCATCACAATTAGAAGATTAGAATACTCTGCTCGGCCATTTAGTCTGAAAAGACAGGGACTTTTTCAAATTAATACCTGCATTGCACAGCTCTGCGGTGGAGACAAGCTCTTTCCTGGTGACACTGTTAATTTGTGAATGTTGGCTTGACCATCCAGAAACTCATTATCTGTTTTCAAGTTTAATCCATCCAGTCTAGTCCAGGTGCACTGCATTTTCCACAATGCCATTAAAACAACAATAAAACTCATCAAAGAGCAGGAGTGAGAGACTTAGCAAGGAAGATGAGAACAGAGATGGTGAGATGAAAATACTGAAGAGGTTTTTGGGTTTTTTTTTTTTTAGTTAATTTACTTACACTTACCCCATTCATCAGTTCTAGTGTCACTTTCAAAAATACATTGACAGCCGGCAAGTTACTCATTTCAGATTTCAGACACAAGATGAAGAGACTGAAGACTGTCATCTGCTCAAGGTAGCAAACCGTAATGAGATGCTTAAAATCAATTTGTGACATTGCCACCCTCTATGAACACCTGAAACGCCAAACAAAAAGAGAAATGCTGGAAATGTTATCTGTCTTTTATTTAGGCTGAGAAGTGCAGCGCAGAATTCGTCCACATCTAATGTCCTGGATGTGGGTGAAATGTCTGGGCTCAGATTAGAACATGAGCAATGAAACTGCATGTTGCATACATGCTCTGCACGTAAATGTCTACTATCGTTTCACCCCAGCATAATACATAATTAAATCCACCTGTTTCATAGAAGAGCTGAGCTTAAAAAAATTTAGAAAAAGTGCTTTTAAATGGAAATAGTGGTGTGTTGAGCAGGTTAGGTTACCCAAGTGTCGCACTTACAGCACGCACTGCCTTTTTGATACAATGTAATTTATGTTTAAGTTGCTCTTGATAGGCTAATAGTCTGACAGAATGAACTTTTACACCGGGTAACACTGGGTCTCAAAGCAGGCAAAGTCAAATCAAGGAGAGACAACCTGCCTGTGTGTTAATTCAACGGTTATAACATTAAATGAGAAAAGCTAAATCTGAAATGGACTTGTTCTCATATAGTGCTTTTCGACTCTACTTGAGTACTAAAGCATTTTATGTATTTCTCATCCACCCATACATACACACACAAGTACGTTTTCTACATCCAGGAGCTTTCTATCTAACACTCACACTCCAGTGAACACATTGGGAACAATTTAAAATCAGGGTACTTTGGCGTGCAGACTGGAGCAGCCAGGGATCAAACTACTAACCTTCTGATTAACAGCTGGAGAGCCTTGTGGCCTATTACTTTAAATATTCAATTATCCCCGGTACCTGTTTTCTGATGTATCCTTTACAGAAACTATTTACAGCATAAATTAATGCAGAAAGGTACAAATTCACCAGAATGCAGGAAATTATGTCTGACTGAATCCCTCCACCTAAAGTTTTAGTCCAAAATGATATACAACAAAGCAGTTGTGTTTTCAGTCCTTATGTTACTTCAGTACTGATGTATTTTGTGATTTTTTTCAAACAGTGTAATTTTTGATAATACAAATACAAATCCTTTTTACAGAGGCCCAGATAGCCACACATTTATTTTACAGGTTTACAACTAAAAACACTGATGTTGCTTTTGAACATCATTACAGTTCACATTCACCTAGGAAGGTTTAAAGACCACGGCAACTTTGACACGGAATAAATTGTTCTAGCCAGAGTGACTGCCCCCTCATATACTCTGTTAATGGACTGGTACCAGATCCACAAGGAAGCTCCAAAGGTTTTGCAGAGTCCATGTCTTTAGAGGTCACAGCTCCAAAGTCTTTGGAGGTCACAGCTCTTTCAGCTCTTTGCACAATCTATGATAACTGCTTAAATGGACATAATATCACATATTTGCACTTGTGAAAGTGTCAGACAGAGTTGTGTGACTGACTTAAAGAGATTCCGAGTGAATTTCTTAGCCCACTAACTTACCATTGGCTCTGTACATGTGGCTATCTGCTGCACGAAGCAGGTGTCTAATTGTCACCTTTGGAAAGGTACAGACATTGATGTGCACAAGTCCTCCAATTTCTTCAGGAAAGATGTGAGAATTCAGCATTCATGTCATTTCAGTTTTTGAAGGGGGGCTTTTATTTTGTCTTGGTTGTGCCATCCATTCTGCTAATGTCTGTAATGTTTACAGATGCAATAGTGGATGCTAAGAAGAAGAGATCACTGGATGTGTTGGTTGAAGGCATGGGCCAGTTGAGTTGCTGTCTCTATAAACTCAGCTTTCAGAGAATTAATGCTGTTTTTACCTCATCCACATCTCATATCATATCTTACCATATCATATCATATATCATATCTCATCAAACACTACGGTTCTGTGGGTGTAGCTAGATAGCAAAATCAACTTAGCACGAATAGTAAGAAAATTTGTAACAATGCTTCTTTGCAATAAATCTTATGCTGTTGAAGAGCCTGTTTATTTCCACGTTTGATCTGAATAGGGCCCATGCCATAGAGCAAAGGCAAGATTGAGTTCTAGAAAACAAACCTGCAGCATTATTTGGAGTCCTAGTGCCATCTTCAAATTAAAGGCCAAGTTCCATATAACAGACTGGCCACAAAGTGGGCTTCACTAGAGAAGATGCCATAAGAAAACCGACTCCGCCCCCTGTCAGCACTTAGGAACTTCTACAGATTTGCAGCCAAGCTTTGCAGGGCGATATCGCCGATGGCTCTTTACTCAGACAGTCTGGAACACACTGAAGACAGCTCTGATCTCACAACACTGCCAGGCGGTCTGCCATGACTGCCCTTTAACATAAGGCCTGTTTGCCTTGGGTGTTGGCAACATGTGCACTGGAACCTGAATACTTCGATGAACGTTATATTCAGTGTTAGGTACATGTTCTGCCTATCGCACTTTGATCATAGGCTCAAAGCATGAAGAAGTATGCTGATTGCTGCACTGTTAAGCTAACAGCTTTTGGTGGTGGCAGTGTGATGGCATGGGATCGCATCTCCCCCACTGTAGAAATAAGGTATGCCATCAGCAATTTCAATGCAGCACAATATCGGGGTGAGATTCTGCAACCACTGGCAATCCCAATGCAACACAGCCGGGGACCGAATTCTATCCTACAAGAGGGCAACACTCGCCCCCTCAGAGCAGGGTTTATCACTGACTACCGGTAGAATTTGGGAGTGGAGAGGATGGAATGGCCACCCTGCAGTGTGGACTTCATCTCCATTGAACACTTGTGGGATCAGCTTGGACATGCTGTTTATGGCAATTGACCAACACAACCACACTGGCTGACTCACAACAAATACAGTTTTAGGAGTAAGATGCCATCTCATAGCAGTGTATGACGAAGCTGGTGACCACCGTGAGGAGGAAATGCCAGGCTGTTGTGGGTGTGTGGGGTTTTTCCACATGCTGTAGAGGCCAGGAATGAGATTTTGCTGAAACTGAGGCTACATGTGTCCTTAGGCAGGATACTGAATCCCAAGACCATCACCTTGCTCTGCTTTCTTTGTATGTGTGTGTGTGTGTGTGTGTGTGAGTGAATAAGAAACAAATAAGTGCAAAATATTTCCAATTGCAAGATTTCTTTAGGCATAGAAATTGATAAATTAATAAGCATGATAAACTGCTGGATCTAGGCCTGATGCTGGTACTAGACCAGAAGGAGAGGATTGTCATAAGCTGTGTGTGGCAACAGGTTGGTGACAAGCTAAAAGCTTTTCTGTTTAACCTTCTCTATTGGTTGCCTTTCAAAAGCTTCAAGCACCATTGTGTTTACTGTTAATTAATTATGTACTTGTCCTTCAATATGACTAACAAGAGGTAAGAAACATGGAATGCTTGAAAAATATGGATCTTCATCGAGGGTTAAAGTAAAGCATATTACTGACGAATTAGTTCATTTTTCACGTGCTGCAGACCGACAGCATGAACACACTTGATTAGTAATAATAAAATAATGACATGCCACAACCATTTACACCTCATCAACACATCCTGGTTTTCTCATCCCTTTACTGCATTCGTGGTGCAGATGTAACTAGTTTTGTTCACAGTACTCTAGCTATGATACTGTACAGATGAGGAGCAAACATAAGCATACATATCTTGTGACAGAGCATTTTTGTGCAGTTTGTCACAAAATCTGTTTGCTAACTAAATGTACGATTGCTTTAATTGAGTGAAACTGAGAAACGGAGAATGATGTGAGAGGGAGAGGAAGTAGAGGAAGCTGAGAGATTATTTTTAAAGGCAAGAGAAATTTGATAAACTGGGAATTTTAATCCTCCAAATAATGTTTTTAAATCACATTTATACATGATGAGTCACTGAATGATGTGATTGTGAAGTATCTTGCAAAATTAACTGAAGTATACTAATTTTGTGTTATTCAAAGGTTGCATGAAAATATTGGGCAGTTTGGCGCAGAATGGGCTAAACTGGTTAGTTTGCGGTACTGTGATTGTGGTGTTCATGGTCAATGTTATAATGTACATCAAGGATAGCAGACATCAGGTGGCATTTAATAAAATACACACACAACAAAAAACAAACAAATAACCAAAATAACAAAAATGAAGTTTTAGGCAAAAACAAAAAAACTAAACTAAAAAATGACTATTATTTTAGAAAGGTGACAAAATTGGACCTTTAGAAATATAAATTATTTTTCATTTCATTTCATTACTCATAGTCCCTTGAAGATGAACCTTGTATTTTTTATAAATGCCAATACATTTTTTTGTCCCACTGTCTCTACACACCATCAAATTTGACCCATGAAAACTGCTGAAACAATTCAAAGCTTCAAAAAGAAAAAAGAACATTTCAAGGAATTCTATATTTCACTGTTTTCTGATCTGGAAAGTCTCTAAGATGAGACAAATCAGTATCCCTAGGAGCTTTATGTCCTGGCAGGGGCCACTGGCAAGGCTTTAAAGTTATTGTTGTTTATTTATTATTATTGATGTCCTAATACAAACTGTAATGCATTTTGCGGGTAGCAGTCAGTTCCATTTCATTGCTTTTTGCAGAGTGGAGCTGAATTTAAATTGTGGAGCGACAGAAGAAGCAGGGGGAGTTGATGGGTGTGTCCAGCTCCATTAAGACAGCAGTTAAAGTAGTGGTGATTACAGAGCAAAGAGGAGACAGCTCTGACCAAGAATTATTAGTCAGCAGCACAGTACTCAGCACCAAGGACAGGACCAGGTTTTCTTTGTACTTTGCTCCCCGACATGTGACGACGTCCTCAGTCTCCTGTGCCAAAACACCGCTGCAGTGTCATGCCTCTACCCGCGGTGATGGCGTTTCTCCATCTGAGATGGTGTTGACTTGTTTCAGCTGCGGTGATGAAGAGTGCACCTGCAATGACGCCATCTCTGCCAAGGATGGAAAGGAAACACACAGAGAATTCAGTCAGGTGGAATTGCATTTCCACCTGACTGACTCCAGCAGATTGTATCACAATGCGTGCTGTGTGCATTTAAAGCTCGCATTAATGGGCTTTTCCTTATCCGGATGAGATAATCCCTTACATGGATTACATATTAATAGCTGGTTAAAAACACAACCTTGCAACTTTTCCTCTCCTCCTTTATATCACTTTTCTTTTTTTGTGTCTCTTAGGGCTCAAAAACATTGGACCATCAACTCTTAATGATGAAAAGCAAAACCTACTGCTCTGCACTTCAGCTACTGCTATATTGTTCTCACACTGTAATGAGAGTGAACGAGCTGTGCGTATATGTGTGTGTGTGTGTGTGCGTGCGTGTGTGTGTGTGTGTGTGTGTGTGTGTGTGTGTGTGTATTATTGTTGTCTAATGGTTAGACTTAAGGGCTCAGATGAAGATTCAATTACTGTGGCCTGTTGTTGTTCACAGCCCATGGCCACACACACAAACACACAATCAGGCTAACACACTCACACAATAGCGCAGATCTATACACTGTCACAAAATTACCCACACACACTTCATATAATGGCCATAGTTCATTGACTCAATGAAATTTGAATGCCCTCAACACACAGATAAAGGAGCGCGTACATTCACACACACAGGCTCACACTCACCACACACTCTACAACAAAGTCATTTGAGAACCCTGAAGGAGCAATATCCAAATCTGCCAAAGAGAAAAGAATGATAATTCTATTGAGAGTCAATCTCGGGGCGTTTTGTGATTATGGTTATTTATTTGGAACTCGTACAGTCAGCGTCAGAATGAATGCAAATATCGATCTCTTTTAGGATATGAAAACACCTGCAGGCCTCAAATCATTTCTTGCAGTCTCTCTCCACAACACTCATTCACTGGCTCAACTTGTCTTCCCTCCCTTTCTCCAACACTAGCACTTTAGTTTCCCTTGCTCTTTACTGCCTCCTCATCTTCTTTTTAGATGGGTCAACTGGGGAGACTGTTTCTGTTTCGACAGTTGTTTGTGTGCTGTACTGCAGTGTAACTTTTAGAAGCTGTTCTCCCTCCTGTCTTGTTAATGATCTGACTGAGGAGGTTCAGGCCTATGCAGAACAGCAGTGCGGACAGAACATCTCCGTTGGTAAATCACGTACTTGATGGTTGCTTGTGCAATTGGCTTGAAGTTTGCCTCTTGTGTTGTCTGCTCTTAGATCTACTAGATACGGAGCATTGCTGTCATGTGTTCTATCCTTGTCCCATATACTCTTCCATTATTGCTCCATCTCTGGATTTGGTGGGGCCATTCTCATATTGTTCCCCTGCCACTGAATGAACAGCTTATGGTGTACATCTGGGGTATTCTTCTGGCTTCTATATCTTCTATATCTCTATACCTCTTGAAAGGGTTTGAGTCTTTGCTTGGTAGTTTCTAAGGTCTCGGGCATGGACAGCTTGTTGTACTTCTTAGGCACCCCTTTCTTCATCACACCTTTTTGACGTTCTGGCAGTTGGCTAACTCCCCTCTTTGCTACCTTGATCTTGGCCTCTAGTCTCTTCTCCACGGAGGGTCCAGCTCCTTGTGGCTGTTGTTCATTTTATTTCCAAGCATTTCAAGGATTACTGTAGCCCTGTATAGATCAGCTGGTTGGTGTCAGTGATGGTCACAGTTTTTTTTTTCAGCTTAGCCATAATATTCTCTTTCGGGTCAGGTGCTCTTATATTCAGCATCCAAGTCTTTGGGGCTTGGTATCGAAGCTCAGAGTGTGGGGATGATGACATCTACCCCCTTGACGTAGGATTTGTGCTGTACCTCATCAATATCTATTTGTGATAGTAGTTGCTCCTTGCAGATGTTGGAACACTGAGATGCTCTGTCTATCTATCTATCTATCTATCTATCTATCTATCTATCTATCTATCTATCTATCTATCTATCTATCTATCTATCTATCTATCTATCTATCTATCTATCTATCTATCTATCGATCTTTGATGAAATTCATGAAGTCATTACTAGTTAAGGTTAAAGGAATACTTGGCTTAACAGAGCTCTGACTCTTTCTCAGCGTGGCTACCGTGCTGAAAAGAAATGCTTATTTTCTTCAGTCATTGATGAATAGTAAGATGCCCTAGCTTTACAGAGGGCTTTTTAAAAAAAAAATTTTTATAAAGAAAAAAATTAGGGAGACAATATTTCCTCTCCAGCTTATGGGTTATCTGCTTTAAAGTGTGTTTTTGTGAGTTATACCAGGGAGTCAAGCACTTCTGATTCGTGGCTCTCTTTTTCAGACGTGCCACAGTGTCCAGGGTCATATGAAGCGAGGACGTAAGAGCAGAGTTTAGGTAGCAGCTTGGCATTGTGTGGGCATATGGCAATGAATGTAACAGGGGAAGAATTATATTCTCAAACTTACCTCTAACACTTTGACTGTAATAAAATGTATTCCCCAATGATGTTTAATCCAGTGTTTTAAATTTAAGTGTTAGAAAATTATCAGACAAAATGTTCAGTTTCTAAGCCATATGTCAGAACAAGATCGAAAGTGTGATTAAAGCGGTGGGTGGGCTCATTTACATTTTGAGAGAAGCTAATTGAATCTAAAAATAGATTAAATGCAGTGTTGAGTAATTTTCAGCATCTATATAGAAATTAAAACTTACCGATTATAAATACTTTAATCTGAACGGAGCACTAATTCAGACAGAATGTCTGAATAAGGGTTTGGCGTACGATAGATAACAAATAAAAACTTTTTTGCTTTGTCCAATTATGGTGTACAAGTCTGATAATCATGGCTTTGGTTGATTAATAAGCTGGAGTGAAATATTGCTGCTACTCCTCCACCTCTGCCTGGTCTACTAGGATTAGTACAGGCTGAGTAGTACAGTTATTATTAGTAATATGAGTATTGATTCATTAAAACTAAGACTTCTGCTGTAACCAGTTCTCTCTAAGGCAGAATAAATTGATATCAGTTGTCAATCAAGTGATTTAACTGCTAAATAAGAGATTCTGGGGGTGTTTGAGGGAACTTTTACTAATCATTTATGGAACATTATCATTTAGATTTCAGCCCAAGTCCAAAATATGGAAATTTTTTCTCTATGTCTCATTCAGAAATTTCATTTGTTTAGTTTAATTTAAAAAATGTATACTATTCATTGATGAAATTAACATTGCCATCTAGCTAGTGAATAATAGACTTTGGTTGAAAATGTAAAATTTTTAACTCAAATTTTAAGTTGTATAGTATAGCTCTGATAAACCACTTGACCAGAAATCTTTGTGACTTTGGGTCGGTGTCCACAGACAGCAGTTTTTCTACTGGCAATTTCTTTTTTATACAAAGTTGGTGCAACAGCTCTCAAAGTGCATTTAATTTTTTTTTTTTTTTTTTTTGCGCTTATAGCTCTC
>VUQK01041145.1:0-16314 GCA_015106715.1 Bujurquina vittata
CGTAGAATCCGTAGAATCCTGCTCCAATCCTGGGACTACGCCCACAGGGGTTTAAATACCTGGGTCTCTCCACCATTTGTCTGAGAAGTGAAGAAGCCTTTCGGATGTGAGGCGAAACGTCTTCAAGTAACAAAAAGAAGTCCAGTTGCCTTTTTCAAGCTCCAGAGACTCTTTTCAGTTCAAAGTTTGATTAGCAAATATTGGATTTGATTGACAGTGGCCTGGTAACAAAAAAGGCCCCACTTTGACCACTGCAATGAAATTTGTGTATTCAGAAACCCCTTATGAAATACCAGAATACTTTTTTTTTTGCTTACTTGGGACCTCATTGTACTTTATAGTAAGAAGCTGATTTAAAAAATCATTTTCAGGTGTTTTTAAAGCACTATAGTTTTCCATGTCCGTATTTTCAGTATAGAGAAGAATAGAGCATGTTGCTTTATGGGAAAATTATTGGTTCTAAACTGGACAATGTTTTTGATTTTCAGCTGAGATAAACATAATCGAGATTATATTAAGAAGAAACTGAGCATTTTTCCCCATGGCGTGGACTCTCCGTTCATAACACTAGGAATACAGAACGCCTGTTATGATCCAAACCCCTCTCCCCTTCTCTCTCTGTAGCTCTGTAGCAGTAATGCTCCCAATCCATTTCCTGCACACTGATTAATTTGACCAGGTGTTTAACCCCTCCAAAAATATCACCTTCAAGCACTCTGGACTCTCCACTATAAATACTTTCACTTCCTCCAGAGGCCCAAGTGTCTACACATATGCATGAATAGAATAGAAGCCTTAAGATGTGAATTCGTAGTCCAAATAAGACTAAATACTAACACAGACTACTTTGCTTCAAGGGTTGAAAATGCTGCCAGTAAAACTGGGAAGAGGTGTAGACGTGCTTCACAAGCATGCATGTGCGCACACATACCGAGAGGGAGAGGTAGAGCGAGAGAAGCTAATAAACCAGTTCTATTGAGTACCAAGGAGGGTCAGTGGTAATAATGGCTTGCTGCTCTTGACTCTTTCCCTCTCTGTCCTTTCTTTTCCCTCCTCTCTAAATTCAATTCTCTTTTCAATGTGAAGACCTTTCCCCTCTCTCCATCTCTCTCTTCTCTCATCTGATCTCTCTCCCGCCTCCCTTTTGCTTTTCTGTCCCTCTTCCTCTGCTCTTTCATCTCAATTCCCTTTTCAGATTGTAGAGCCTTAGCTCAGCTTGGGCCTGTCTTATTTGGTTTCAGTGGCTCTTGTGACAGCGCTGCTTTCTCAGGTTTATATATTTTCCAGGCTTTGGCCATCTTCCTTTTATTAATCAAATAAAGATAGCAAAATATTAAAACCCTGAATTGATTTGACAGTTAACACGTGGATCTCCTTGTTCTCGCTCAAGGGTCCTAAGGACCATTTGGAGTTTTTGATTCCGTGAATAATCCTGATCAAGAAGATGTAACTTTTAGAAGAATCACTTACAGTGCGTAATTAATCAATTTGACCATCAAGAACAAGAAAACACAAACTAAAAATTGACCGGGCTAAATTCATAATTTTACACCCAAATTTGAGCTGGACTTCTCTGAGAAGTCAGAAATGAATCAAGCATAGCATTCAATCACTAAAACTAATTTTTATGTTCATGAAAATAACTGTAATTTGGCACCTTAAGAATAATAATAATGTGCTTTGCTATTTTTCTGCTTGTTTTTGTAAAGCAGAACATTTGAAAATTCACAAATAACAATAATTATACTGTAATTTAGCATTAAAAATATAATTTTGATTTAAGAGCTTGCGCACACTGGTAGACTAACCATCACAGAATCACTAACAAAATGATTAATTTAGGGCATCTGTGGCCTTAAACCTTACATTGCGTGGTCTGATACATTTGTTAGGCACTGTATGTTTTTTGTGTTTTATGCTAAAACAAATCACAAATAAGATGGAAATATAGTGTTATCCCACAACACTGTTTTTGCATTTTTGTTAGTTGGAATTAGACATTTTTTGTTTGTTTGTTTCCAGTTTATAAATGTACTTGAGGTATATGAACGCGACTTATAACTGGGCAGCCTGCAGTAACCATCTTGACTTTCAGGACTAACTGCCTGCAGCCAATAAATCTCCATTAAACAAAATCTCTTTTAGGCTTTATTTAGATAAACTTTCATTTCTATGCTAGGTTTGGATTTGCCCTCTAGCTCTTTGGGTGTGTTTGGAAGAACAAATGTCTGCCTCTGTGCTTATATGATGGAGGTGTATGTACAGAGGTTTTAACGTCTACCCAGGCAATCTAACTGGTCCAAAAAATTATAAAACAGTGCTCATCATTTCTGTGGACCCTTGTGGATGATTTTTAGTGCTTGTTTGAATAGTCATTTTGGTAGGCAGTTCTGGCAGCACTTAGTAATTGTGTATTTGGAGATCAGAGTGTTTTACAATGCTGGTGCAAGAAACTGAGGTATACAATATGTTTGATTGTATTCACCTGCTTTTACCTGGTGACTCATTCAGTAGTTAGATACAAAAGAAAAACAAGATGACCCACTGTGTACTTTTTTTCAGACTTGAAAGCTGAGGGGTAAAAAAAAAAAGATTTTCAAATGTTATTTGCAACATAAAAGCAGAGCAAAGATATTAACATATTAGTGCAGTGCTTGCTCTTTCAATAAGAGAGGGGGAGGATAACAGGAAGGCATCTTGTTGCTACAGCTCGAAAGCACAAAGCTTGGATAGTTATCAGGTTTTGAGGCATTTTAAAAGCCCTTGTATGTTGAATTTTATAGTTGAATATCTTCTGCTGGTTTTATAATGTAAGTTGGAGTGTAGAAAATGAGAGTTTTTACAGTCATTTTCAGCTCAGTCATCCAAAGTGGAGCTTTTTAATGCTACCACTAGGAGCCAGAAATTTGACAGATTCCAAGTAAAAACCTGCAAAGACCTTGATGCAGAAGACTATTTGTGGGACTCACCAGTTATTTTCTACCTGTGTTGTAGAGCCTTCAAAATATTCCACCTTATTCTCTCATTATTACATTTTGAATGTTTCTTCGCAGAATGATCAGGTTTACAGTTCAGACTACATGAAACAGATTTATCCATCTCTCTGTGTCTCCACTGACTCCTAGATGTTCCAATGGATACTATGGCCAGCCCACTATACCAGGGGGATCCTGCCAGCCTTGTGATTGCAATGGGAACCTGGACCTATCCGTACCTGGCAGCTGTGATCCAATCACAGGCCGGTGTCTGAGGTGTCGCCAGGGTTATGGGGGCGAGGCTTGTGACAACTGCGCTGAGAGTTATTATGGAGATGCCATCATAGCAAAAAATTGCCAGCGTAAGTAACCTGAGACAATAAGAAGTTAAAAAGAAGTCCAATCAAGGTTCTAAAAGGTTCTATTTAAGTACAACCTCAGATGAACACCAACACATGATATATTACACTGTTATTATTTATTTAATGTAAACTAAACCAAAATGTAGAAACAGTGTGTGGAAAAAGTCCACCCCATGATCCAGTAGCTTGTAGAACCACGTTTAGCAGCTATAACTTGAAGTAAATTTTTTGTTTTATCAGTCATATCGTTGTGGAGGAATTTTGGCCTACTCTTCTTTAAAACATTGCTTCAGTTTGAAGTTTGCAGGAATTTTTCCATGCACAGTTTTCTTAAGGTCCCACCACAGCATCTGACTCAGGTTTTTTAGCCACTTTGTTGTAGATTTGGTGCTGTGCTTGGGATCATTGTCTTTTTGCACGACCCGGTGGACTTCAAATTGTTTGAAAATTGCCTTATAACTAATGCCAGATTGATGGGCAGCTACAATCCTTTCTTTAGGATCATTGCTGATGTCCTTGGCTTTGTGTTAACACACCTAAATTCTCCAGACCAGCCTTACACAGAGGCGCTCACACTTGTGGATGATCAAGTGCATTTGATTAGCAGCATCTTGCTGCTACTTACCCTCTTAATTTCACATTTTTGGAAGCAGTAAAGGTGTACTTAATTCATCACACAGTACTTCTGCATTTTGTCTCAGCTTTTGTTAAATAAACAGTAACACATTGTAATCTATTATGTGATGTTGTCGAGGTTAAGCTGAGCTGGTAAGAACGTAACTTGAGACATACCAGTGTACACCAGCACACCACTTGTGAACCACTGGTATAGAGAAAAGAGCATTTTGCTGCTACATCTTTATTCTATATGATTAGAGTGAATTTACACCGAAAAATGGAACCTGACTTTGCATCACTCGTATAGCTCAGAGGTTCCTCTTGTAAAGGTGATCGCCTGCTCTTGAGTAGAATCTGAAAAAGACCCCACATAAGCTTTATAAACTTTGACAGCTCTTAGTTTATTTTGTGCAAACTGCTACTCTGCATGCTACATTTACATTGTCTGTCCACTAGGAAGATACTTCATGGTACATTTAAAAAATCCTATTGAGGAATGTAATTGGGGGGCAAATCAGGACTTGTATCAGCATTTTGAATTTGCAGCCCTTATTTGTAAATCTCAAAATTGATCACTTTGGTGACTCCTAATGTCAGAAACAGACACTGCACTGCATCCCAAGCGCGACCCCTGGCAAAAGCCATTTTCTACTTAATCAGCAACCAATATGTTATTATAATCATTTTAAAGAACCTGCAATAAAAAAAATAACACTTAAGGACTTAAAGAGTAAAAACATAATTTGGCTTTCATTCAGTCATCATGAAGAAAACCAGCAGTGCAGTTTGTGCATCTCAGCAGGACGTTACAGTGTAGAACACAATTTCCTTATGAAACTCAGTTTCAACTAAATGATACTTTTAAGCCATTCGTTGAAACACACAGTGCATCATACACCATCTGGATTGTACGCACGCACGCGCAACGGTGAGCAGCTGTGCTAGTAGGAGGTGTGATGTTGGAGCAGCCCACTGACTGCCAGCTGTGTTTAAGATTTAAAATAAAAACTATACCTGTAAAAACGAGGCGGTGAGACTGAAAGAATGAAGGCGATGACAGGGAATACAGATGGCACTTGTTTGTGAAACTCTTTATTAAAACCTGCTCTGTTTAAAAAAACTTGTGGTGCAAGAGGGGGGTGGACAGGGAGACAGATCAGCAGAAAGACACCTCCGAGTGAGCGATAGACAGGCAGGCTGGTAAACAGGCAGATAAAGCCCAGCACAAAAGCAGGTAGACAGACTGACAGAGGGTATTAATCTGTATTTGATAGTTCATTGTTCTGTAGTTGTTTCCCCTCTCCACCCAGCTAAATGGTTATTGATTAATCAGCCTGATCTATTGCTCTTCTACAGTGCTGATCGGCTGCTTCTGTCTGGGAGATGGAGAGTCGGTATTGATCCTGTGCGAATGACAAAAGACCACCAAGAATTATTAAAACACAGCAACTCCCTCTGCTTCTGTCAGTCTGCCTCTCTCTGTGACTGCCTCCCTCTCCCTGCTGCTCCCGCTCTTAATGAATTTTATTGAGTGGGAAAGGAGAGTTCAGGCCGAGTCCATTTGCGCGCTATTAGACTGTAAAAATCCTTTACTTTTTCTTTTGATGTCAGAGTTCCCATCTTTAGCCATTTTCGATGCAGCCTTTTTGTGCCCCCCTTTACCCCCTTAATAGTGTTTCGGTCTAATTCTGTTGGGGAATTGAAAATGGTTTGATTTTGCAAGCAAACTTGACCACAAAGCTATTTGTCTGAGGAATAAATTCAAGAAAATGAACTCCTCTGACCATTTCTCACATGCGGGAAAAGTCGTTTGAAAGTTGTAGGAAAGATATGTGAATTGCTTTGTCGTACATTTGTCCATGGGAACAAAGTGAAAATGTGATAATTCAGTGGCGTAATTACGCTTCCTATGTAGCTGACACGTAATGAATGTTTTATAGATGTTTCTAACAGCTGATCAATAAACTCTTGAGGGATCTTTGGGAAAATTCACAACTCTAATTTTACTGCTCCTAACGGACTATTGAGTGCAGAGGCACTGACACTTTTCATCGGACTGACGGGACCAAAGCAATACTGCAGGAAAGTTAAAATCTTAAAAGAAGTAAGAAGTCTGGACTAACACTTTTTTAACCAGTATTTTTTTCAATACATGTGTGTATTAGATAATAAGACACATTATTATAAAACTCAGACTTCTCTGCCATATTGAGAAATGTTTAATTATGCTTACTGTAGTGCTGGAGATTACCTGTGGAGACTACGGTACTTTCAAAGGATTTCTCAGTGAGTGAGTGGCTTGAATTTTTCCAGGTAGACTCCTGTCTTTAGCTCAGAATGTTAAAAGGAAATTTTAAAAAAACACTTCTCTCTCTTTTTTTTTTTTTGAGACAGTCAAACAGCGTAACCCTGGATGCCACCGATTCATGCGCTCAGTGGTCAGTAGTCCCTTTAAAGTAGTGCTTGCTGTACTGTAGCACGAAGCGCTGACAGGGCTTTGCTGGAAAACAGGAAGCAGTCCGTCGCTCAGTGGAAGTCATCTAGATAAAGACTCACAGAAATGTCACACAGATAATCATCTAAATCAAATGCTTTGTATAGTAGCTCTGATGCTGGGAGATCTAATGTATTTTAGTATTCCTGTGAAACTCATAAAACCTGAGGTTTAGATTGTAAATAATAAAACTGGTTGAATTTAGGACCAGTCCGATTCCTCATTGATGGAATTGGATAATCTGTGCGAATTTAAGCACAAACTTCATAAAACCTTTACACAGTGGCTCATTTAAAAATTACCATTCAGGCTCTTTAGTAGAACAATCTCATTTCTATATATTTGTTTATCTTGATTGTCAGTCACTTTAAAATTACTATGTAGTACACATTTATTTATGAATAAAAACAGTTTTAGGTACATTATTGAACAAACCAATCTATGCTAACTAATATCTGAATAATACTCTCTATAAGTGGAGATGGTGTGGTCTATGGTGATTCTCTCTAGAAGAGCCCATACGAGGATTTCTGAAAGCATGTGATGCTGAGTAAGGTCAAAAACAAGTCCAGAGTAACGGGCAGTGGGTTAAATTCTCGGAGCTGGGTAATATCTTTGTACCTGGGTCTGGTGTCCACGGTAAAACATCACAGAGGAAGATGCTGATTTTCTCACATTAGCAAACACTGGGATTTGTCTGGGAGGAACATGCACCACTCTGTATGGCAGATGCACAGTAACTACTCCTCCAGTTGGTTAATCTGACAAATTAATGACTGCTGAGTAACAGAACTAATTTAGTCTAAGAAACGTTTACTTTTCAAACACTGAAAATGGGGGGTGGGGGGGGGGCAGCCATAAGTAGTAATTTCTCACACAACAAGATCTGCATAGTAGCAACTGACAGAACAGTCCAGATGGTTCCCCAAGGGTGAAGCTGGGGAGGTGAGACAGTCTGAGAGACAGTGTGAACAGAGGCAGGTGCATGTTTCCTTGCATGTGTAATCAGCTCTATGTGTGTTTACATCTGCATACATGTAACCGAGCAGGTGTGTGTGTGTGGGACAGGGTGGGAGGGTGTATCGTATGAATGTTTCTGCATGTCTGTGAGTATTTCTCTCTCGCTCTTTGTGGACATCTGTTGTACACCCCCACCCCCACCAGTTTCCCATTCCACAGTCATGTCAGTCTGTCTTTCTTTCTCTTTTACATCTAAGCGGACAGCATGACAGAAGGTAACACAAACTACCCACGTGATGTAAAGTTTCATATAAAGGTGGCTGCAGTTATTTGTGTGTGTGTTTTTTTACATGTGTACACGTGCCTCTGACAGCCCATCTACCAGATGGATGCTGTGATGTTCAAGCTTCTAATTGTATGGCTAAGCGGTTGAATGGCTGGAGTGGGTGTGCTATGTTATTTATTTATCTATCATCTATGTAGGAATAAAGTTACATTCATAAAGAATCCTCTACCCAAGGAGGAGAGAGAGTGGGGTTCTTAAAGTCCTTTGAGTGAACAAATTTTACTATTTGATCAACTGAACCATCCAGAGGGATTAAAAGCTACATGCAAAATGGTTTGTTACGCATTACTGAGTAAAAGTCTTGAGCCACCTCTCATATCTATGTTTTGCTAAGACGATGGGAAGTAGGTGCACCTGCTTATCGAAACATGCAAAAATACATGGAAATACAGTACATAAGGCAAAAAAAAGAATGTGTAGAATTCTAACAAGCCTGATTAGCCTGAAATCATGATTCTCCCGTTGTGTTTTGGGTTATCTAATTTTTTTGTTATGGAGACGTGCTCAGCCAGCCGCTTGAAATATTTTATTCTTATAACTGACAATTGGGAAGACATTTGAATTTATTATTTTCATTTAGGTAAAAAAAATATAAAAAATATAGACAAAATTGGCTAAACTAATTTAGTCCACTAGACTGAAAATAACATTTGGGCATTTTTCTTCGGAAGTGCAGCAACCAGGACATTAAAGCGAATATCAGCAGTTAGTCCTGAAAAAAGACCTTAAGCAGGATCTTGGTTCTTATCAGGCCACTGTGGCATTAAGTAAACACACTCAGAGCTTTGTTATTGTTAAATACACTCGTTCTCAAGCGCTCCTCTCTTCTCCTTCCCTGCAGCATGCCAGTGCCATACTAATGGTTCCGTTTCTGAGGTCTGCAACCAGGAGACTGGAGAGTGCCACTGTAAGGAAAATGTGGTTGGACGAAAGTGTGATAAGTGCATGGTAAGTATAGAGTTTTGAATACTGCTATTCCTGTTACATGTTAATGGACTTGTAGTCTTTATTCTTTTTTTTTTTTTAGTTTTAGTATTATTTTTAATCTTCTGTGTTTTGTTCTGCAGTATTACTCATACAGTGTTTTGCATTTGCGCTCTCATTTGAATTTATTTTGCCATCTCATCACATCGAATGTGTTTTTAACCATCATTGTAGTGAGCGCCTACAGGTCAAAGCTGATTAATGTGTCTACTGCCGCACTATAAATGAGGTAATGCGAGGCAATAGTGACCTTTAGGTAATTATAAGTCACTGTTAACCTGCAGAGATCAGTCTGCCACTTCTCAGCATCTCAACAGTTTTTGCTTCAGCTGTAACACAGTTTTGCTTTTTTCAGGAAAATTGCTTTACAGTTCATTATTTGTAAATGTTTTACCTTGTACTTTATTGTTTGTATTACAGTTAGTAAAATAATAATAACAATAATTCAATGACAGTGTTATTCAATAGTGTGTATCCTGTATTTTTTTTTCACTGGCTATCTATAAAGTATGCTATTTTAGCTGGCCCGCTTGCTTATTCTTCCTTGCCTACCTCTCCTCCACCTTTCTGCATTCTCACTGGTCCTCACTGGTCCAGCCTAACCGCTGGTGGGATGCTGAGCATCAGGAGTGCATGCCCTGTCGCTGCAGCCCTTATGGATCTATTTCTCAGCGCTGTGATGTCGAAGGCCGCTGCATCTGTCGTCCTGGCTTTGTGGGCCGACGCTGTGACCTGCGTCGCCTAGGTTATGAAAGGCGGGAAACACGGCGGCCTGTGGAGCAGATCCCAGTGGAAGCCGCACAACAGAGATGGGGGGGGACTTCCCGCACGGGTGGCTGTCCCAGGGGCGCATACAGGCCTAAGACAGGGGTAACACACACTGCATGTGGATGGCAGTGGCGTGTTTTTAGTAGCATGGCTGGGTTTTGAAGATGAACTCTCAGGCCTCAACATGTTGATTACGCTTGCATATTTTATATACAGTATTGCACCAAAATATTTGGTGTTGTGGGTGTTGTGGTTTTTGTGCTTAATTTTTAAAACAATGCACAGCAAAGGAAGGCAAGTACTAGCATGACTGTGTGTGTGTATGTGCATGTGTGTGTGTGTGTGTGTTTCTCTTTCTCCTGAATGTAATCAGTAAAATGTCAACTCTTTGGGTAACTTGAGATGTTTGTTGGGGCTGAAAATTGGTGTTGTAAATGTCAATAGTTTAGGCAAATTGTGATGTTCATAAATTTTTTTTTCTTGGGTAGCCACGCTAATGAAACTTGTTTTTCTGTTTTCTTTTTCATTTTTAAAGACAACTTATCAAAATATCAAGATTTCTTTTATAAAAAGTCGACTTGAAAGATATGCTGTTGAATGTGGTTTGTCAGCCTTTCTTTAATAAGCAGGTTAGGCTTGCCTTGTGTAATATTTTCCATAGTAGGAACCAGCCCACATTTTCCAAGTGCCAGATGGCTTTCAGAGATCTATTGGTGTTTTTGGAAAAAAAAAGTTAAATAAAGAGTAGTTATACTGATTTACAGCCCTATCTTTTACTGTGTTGGGGCACCAGCAGAGCTGCTTTCCATCTTTCACAGAAAAAAAAAGAAGAAATCCTTATGTATCTCATATTATTGGTCCTTTCTTTTAGCTGCTCATATCTATCTAAAAAAGACATTTTAACTGCTGTCTCTTTACTGACCCATTCCTGAATGCCTCTTTCCTCAGATTGGCTGCCCCTCATGTGGCTTAAGCAAACACAACCGGTTCTGGCTGCAGGAATCTGTGCTGCGTTGTTGTCATCACAACACAAAATTGGAAAACAAAAGTTGAAAACTACGCAATTAATTCAGTCTGAAGCCCGAGCCTGAGAATTCTATGACCTGACCTTTAATATATAGATCCAATACTATATACTGTATTTGTATAGATGACAGAAAAAAGAAAAAGAATACCCCTTTAATTCCATATCATTACTTTCCTTTTCCTTTTTACCATATTTTTTTTCCAGTCTTTAGAAAAAAAACCTCGTGCATCTTGTGTTTTTGTAGTTTTTATATAATGGCTTTTGAGTGTGTCTGCTATTTGTTTAACCCAGACTGCTTTACATTTTCTCACTTCAACTGTTTGACCCGATGGCACTGGTCTGTGTGTTTCTCCAGGCTAACACTCATGGCATAACCGCAGGTGGGGTCTGCATCCCGTGCCACTGCAACTCATTCGGTTCCAAGTCATTCGACTGTGATGAAAACGGTCAGTGTCGGTGTCAGCCTGGCGTCACCGGACCCAAATGTGACCGTTGTTCACAAGGATTTTTCAACTTTCAGGAGGGAGGGTGCACACGTAAGCAGAGATCATCTACTCTATTTCAAAAAGGCCGTATCCTCATATCAGTCAAAAAAAGGTGGATGCAGTTATTTGCAAGTCCAACATTTTCAGCGAATGTAATGCCAGCAATCTCATAAAGCCTACTTAAACTTAGCTGCTCTGTTCTTCTTCTCTTTTTAATTTCAATTTTACACAAATTGAGATAAAGGAATTCTATTTCTATCCCCTCGGGTCATTGTTCCTGTTGTGCTCACAAACAGGCAGCATTAAAACAGCTGGAAAAGAATATGCAAATCATGGCAAAAAGTAATAAATTGGACCTACTGCTTTCTGCTGTGCTGCTATTTACTTTACTAAAACACAGTATATTGTCACTGTGGACATTTATTTTTTCCAGGTTCAAATGAACTTGATTATAGTGTTCAACTATACCTGAACTTTAAAAGCTAGACAGCATTTTGCAATATATTGTAATTGTTCCCATGTGCTTTTTTATGTGCTGACAGATATTATATATAGGTAAGGAATTCCCTCAGGCAAAAAGCCTCAGGTACTTGTACCTGTAAATATACAGTCAAAGAAAGAAATGAAAATGATCTGTCTGCCTTCTTAGCCATTAGCGGGGGCACCGGAGCCTCCTCCAGCTGACATTGTTTAATCCAATCAAATTTTATTGGAAAATCAATTTTAATGTGAGCCTCATTAGTAAATGCTTGGCTAAAAAACAAAATGAAGGAAAAGCTACCAAACGATGGCTTTGTGCATTTATGCAAATATTAGTGTACAATAATATTTAGTGAACTAATTATTATATAAGGTTTGCCCAAATTAGACATCAGTGTTTTAAGTTTGCTGGAAGTGGAGATAGAATTATTCTCTGCAAATTAAGTGTAACCAAAAAGAAAAGAATAGAAAGTGAACACGTGTGCTGTCAGATCTCTGTCTTCTATTTGTTAAAAACTTTGTTTTGGAAATAAGTGCAAATGTTGTTCTTCCTTTAAATTTGCATAAATGTCACAGTCATGACAGTTATGTCCATTAGCCAGCTGAATTGATGTATGATAACGTTAGAGAACTATATATTTACCTACCTGGCCAGGAGGTCTGGAGCTGTTCTCACCCTGCGAGTCACTGTGTGTAGCCTCTGCAGCAGTTACTACCGCAAAGGACGGATTCTTCCCTTTAAAAACAACCCCAGAGCTTGTTTTTGTGCCAGCTGTTATTCAATTGGCCTTTAAAATTCAATTTCCATTGATAGCAAACACAGTCCTGCACTGGGACCCTTGATTTGTTTTCAGCTGTTATGTTTGCTCTCCTCGCTTCTACATTCTTTGATTTAAATTCCCTTTAACTTCCTCTCTGCCTCGTTTACAGCCTGTCAATGCAGTCATGTGGGGAACAACTGTGACGCTAGCACTGGACAGTGTATCTGTCCTCCGAACACTATCGGTGAGAGGTGCGAACGCTGTGCGCCCAACCACTGGGGCCATGACATCATGACTGGATGCAAGGTAGGCTGAACGTTACATACATACATACATACAGACATATCATGACATAATGAATGGCTTACCGAATACAAAATGGAAATAGATTTATCACCATGCAATTAAAAAAAAATCAAAGTCAATGCAGAACAACTGACCTCTGCATTGACTTTCAGTTTAACCCTCTGAGCAATTTAACCTGAAAACTGAGAACTTTGCATTTTAAGTGTGCCTTGAGGGGACTGTTGCTTTGATTTGGTGCTACATAAATAAAACTGCATTGAATTGAATTAATGGTCACTAAAGGATCCTTCATTAATGCACCCTCCTGGGGTCTTCCATAATTATATAACATACTTGTCAAATAATAAATCATTCTTATAAACAAATAAATATACTTGCAGTATAAACCTGAACTGAAACAGTTCTGTGCATTTTCTGTGTATTTTGCCATCGTTTTCTTTTAGATTCCTTTTTCGCTTCCACTGATTTCCACATGCTCCCCTTTTCTGTTTTTTGCTCTCTCTTACTTTGTTGTTTTACTAACCCTTTTTTCATTCCCTTTATCTTCTCCTTGTGTTTTAAAAGGTGTTGTTGTGCTCTGAAACTATTTGACCAAAGAGCCGTGAGGCAGCCATAACAGTAAAACTATTAGAAACAGGAACCGACTAGTAATTAGAGGCTTGAACATGAAAGTACTTTCAAGCACAAGCAATGAGAGATTAATCCACAGGAGTACATCACCACACCTAAGAGGGATTGGACAAATCTATGTGAGGCTAAACAAACATAATTTAAAAAAAAAAAGAGTTTGCAAAAAGTGTAAAAGAAAATCAAAAATATGCACCCTAAATGCAGATGAAGTCTCAGTAAAAGCACAACAAAGGAAAGCACAAAGTGAGCAAAATAGAGATACTCATTAAAGTCATCAAAGTCTAAAAAGGGAAAGGTTCAGTTCAAGATTATGTAAAGAAAATGCACAACTCATGAAAAGCCGCATAAGCTGCAATTTATAGTTACTGAAAATCAGTCATTAACTTAGATACTGTTACTTTGGGTCAGTAGATCACAATTTGCTGTTTTAATGATTTATATTCAGAGCTGAAAGCCTTGCTGTGATTCTGTCGTAGTCATTTCAGCATTTTCATACTGAAAACTTGGATCATAATTGTACGTCTGAAGCGTTTGCCTCTGAGCATGCAAACCAAATGTCTACTTCTGTGACGTTTTCATGTTTAATTGCAACATCTGTCAAGTATAACAAAATATTATACAATGATATTCGCTGATCGATTTTAGGATGCTAGAAAGTCATATTCATATTCAGTTTTTGGACACAAAACTCTGCCGTCCGCATCGATGCACTAAGACAAGTGTTTGCATTATACTGAGAAGAAAAAGTTTTCTTTTTTTGATGTTTTCATGTCTGAGTAAGTTCATAATTTTTTGTGTTTATATGTAGGAGTGTGGCTGCAATGTGATCGGTTCAGTGGCCCCGCAGTGCAACGTAAACACAGGCTGCTGCTTCTGTCACGACTCCTTCAGAGGAGATAAATGCAACGAATGCCAAATTGGATACAGAGACTTTCCTCAGGTAAATGGTCCACATTAAAGCTGCTAATATTTCTCATATTGTCATAAACTTTGCTTTTATTTCCATTGACATAAAAGAGCAGACGCTGGAGAGAATCCCTATTGGGATTCAGTCATTAGGACTTGATAGTGTTTGTGGCTATACTTGGACAAGCGAAATAGGTTTTCATAGACATGAAAATGCTTTTATCATTCATTTTATGAGCACTGAAACCCTGGCTACAATAATTTGTTTCCTTTCTGATTTGCATCATCAGAGCAGCATTAAATCATCTTTATGTGACAGCCAAGTTTTTCAACACCCACTTATATTTCTGTAACACAGGTACTTTGTTTAAAATTGCAATTAAATACAGGCAGATACTTAATCAAAGCTTAATTGAACATTATTGCTATCTTTCTGTTTTGTTTCACTCTTGATTTGAAAGTTTCAGTCTCTTTAATAAGACTTTTAAAAGTGCATTTATGCAGTCATAATTTTAATATATATTATTTGGCTTTTGGAATTTTGGAGCATAGTTACTGCGGCAAGCCAGGTATGATCCTTTTAAAAAAGGAAATCAGAAAACACTTTTCAAACCCAGTAACTTAGATTTAAGTTCAACTTTTTGGTTTTAGTGTTTGTGTGAAATTCTCAGTCCACGCTGGAGTGAGGAGAAATGGCAACATTATCTGAAGCATTTGAAGCATAAACCTACGACACACTCTGGTACCTCCTCTAAGGCCTGTCATTTTGTTGATAGTGGAAACTTGCTGTTTTTTGCATCCACATTTCCCGCAGTGCATCCAGTGCGAGTGCAACATCGCCGGATCGGACAGCCAGACCTGCGACCTGGAGAGAGGAGTCTGTGGCTGTGCAGATCAAACAGGAAAATGTAGCTGCAAGGTAACAGCCACCTTTTCACATACTGTTAAAGGTTTATTTTATTTAGCTGTTCTTTTTTTTCTGGCAAGATACTGCCAGTGCCCAGTGAGTGCTGTTTATTATTTTGACTCCTAGCAGAGATGATAGTTTCGATTTTAAATGTCAGTGCGGATTTAAAATCTAATTCGCATGCTTTCTCTGTCCTTTCTGGCTGTGTGGAGAGCCTGCCCATGTTTGTGTTTTATAGTATATGAGTGCGTGTATGTTTATATGTAATTATTCCAGTAAATGTCACCCTACCGAGTATGACTGCCATCTGTGCATGATGACCTCCATATACTGGAATACACAAGCACTTTCATACCAACTCACGCACATACATATGAGGTGTGATCAAAAAGTTCAGTGAAATGAGCCAGAAAAATCACACAAGTGCAAAAGGACAGCGAAGGACTCCCAGGAAGTGATCTAAAAATAGCAGATGTGCTGGAAGTTTTTTGTGCATGTGAGAATAATCTTGGAGGAGAGAACAGACCAATTTTATGGCTTGGTTCCCAAAACTTTTCTGATCACATCTTGTAACAAACGCAAAGATGCTTTATGTCATGGTTTTCAGGTGAGAACCCAAAGGACATCAGAGGCAGAATGAATTAAAAGTCAGTTTTTATTGCTCATATAAATCCCAAACAAAGTTCAAAAGGTGAAACAGAAATCCAAAATGCTAGGAGCCAGGAGAAAACTGGAGAGCACAAAAAATAACTCAGGCAGCATGTGAGAGACATCTTTACAAAGAAGAGACGGGCAGGTCACCATAAGCATCACAAAGTTTTATGTCTTAATTAAGGCTGCAACTAACGACTATTTTGATAGTCGATTAGTCATCGACTATTGAAACGATTAGTCGACTAATCGGATTCAAAATCATATAATTATGAAATGACACTTATTTAACTATCAGCTTTTACATTTAAGGTTATTTAAAATGCATACCTGTCAAGTCTCCCGTTTTGACCGGGAAACTCCCATATTTTACCCCTCTGTCCAGCCGTCCTCCCGTTTCATTATTCTCACGTAAATTTCCCGTATTTTAATATAATAATTTAAAAAAATTATTCCTGCCGCTCCAAACTGGACTGTCAGTAGCCTCGCGAGAACTGCCACCTGCAGTAGCCTGGATGGCAGTTCTCGCGAGGTTAGTGCAGACCGGCACAGTGGGCACAGTGTTGCCAATTTACCCCCATAATGACCTTTTTTTCCCAAAAAGTGACAGCGAAATCCTCCGCTGTCTAACCGCTCCCATCCCCGGTCCTCGCT
>VUQK01041146.1:0-25429 GCA_015106715.1 Bujurquina vittata
TATATATATATGATATGTAATATGCACTTTTAAATATCATATTTGTATGGTTATGAATTGGTACTGACAGTGAAGATCAAGTTCTTGTTAAATGCAGTGTCTTGAGACACTATTTATTCACATTCAACTCATACCATAATAATTCCCAAATGTGAGATTCATATCATTCTCATTTCCAGACACATACTGTACTTTTAGTCTTCTTTTTCTTTTCTTTTTTTTGGGACTAGAGTTACTAGAGTAACTGTGCATGACTCAGTGTTAAAAAATATAAATAAATAAAATTAGCCCCTCAGTTTATCCACTGCCTCCACTAGCTCCTGTATCTTTAAGACCCCCTGCCTGGAAGCCCACTTTCTTTTGACTGGCTGCCCCTCACCTGGCTTCATTAAAAAGAATCAGTTGCTTTTTGGGCAATGCCTTCTCTGCTTGCTGCTGTGACAAATAATTCATGAAACCTGCTGGGAAAAAAAGAGAAAATAAATAAATCTTTCCCATTCGTCATTAAAAATGGCAATTTCTCAAATCCGTGGCTGACCATGATCCTGACAGTGGACAGCACAAACAACTGCAACAACAAAGATTACAGCAGGATTTCTCTGCTCCAGAAATATTGTGTTCATTACCTGCTTATTGAAGGACATATACTGTAGTTGCATTTGATGTTTCAAGCTCAAGCTCTGTAAAATGTGCCTCTACTGTATAAGTTCATGTTAGTTGGTACACCTAATGTGAAAATCCTTTGCAGCAAGATAAATGTTATTCTGCCGATCACAGATCTTTGTACTATCTCTCTGCACAAGTGCTAATAACCACTTTTATAGATACTGAAACAGCGAGAGTGTGTAGAATTTCAGTGTGCAGATTAGCCACACTGGGAATATTTCCTTTACTTAGCAAAACCGCTACCTTGGTTGATGTGACTGAATAAACAAGACACTTCAGACTCTTGCTGACATCCCTGATCTCTGTTTACTAATTTCTGAAATTCTACATGATACATTTAAGATGAAGTTTGACAAAGTCATGAGGCATGATTACAATACTTTTAGACAGTGTGCTTTCAGTGATGCTGTCTCAAGTTGGCATATGTTAAGCAAAATGACTAAACCCACCAAATGAATGCCCTTAATTAGTTATTGCAGATATTATTAATTATCTTGAAATGTTAAGCTAAGGCAACTGCTGCTCCAGATTTTACTAGCTGCTGCTATTTGTCTTTGTACTGCATGCATTTATGTTGAAACACCCCTTTGGCAAGTAACAGACATAACAAATAAACAATTATTTTTTTAAAAAAAAAGGATTCTGGGTATTCTGTTGGTATAACAGTTTAAAATGCTGACCATGTAATTGGAGTGCCCTCAGTTCAAGTCTAACTGTGGAACTATGCTATTGACTAAATAGGTCACAGTAGTGGACTGAAAATTTAAAGAGTTCAAAACTGTTTTAGATAGCTAGTAAGAATGAGTAATACTCAGCTTAAATTGATTTTGTATTTTGATATTCCATTGCACATCAGTCAGGTAATAATAGTAAAGAGAGATGGGTGTGACGCTCAACAAAAGTCCCCTGATGAACTTGCACCAGGAGCAATTGCTGAACATTTTTTAAGTATTACTGGCTTGTTCACATCTCAGCACATGTTCTGAAAGCAATATATAGAGTTATGTGGAAAATACATTTTCATAGGACCCTGTGCAGTCTTGTGCAAACCTAAGCACACCCCATGATTCAATAGCTTGCAGTAGCACTACTTTTTTCTTTAGCAGCAACAACAACATGATATAATAATTTTCTGTATGACTTTCAGTCCCTCAGCTTGTTGTGGAGGAATTTTGGCCCACTCTTCTTCACAGTTTCACTTCAGTCCATTGAGGTTTTTAGGCATTTGTTTATGCAAAACTCTCCTAAGGTCCTGGCACTGCATTTCAATCAGGTTGAGGTCTGGACTTTGACTGGGCCATTGCGACATGTTGATTATTTCCTTTTTCAGACATTTTGTTGTAGATTTGCTGCTGTGCTTGGGATCATTGTCCTGTTGCATGACCCAGTTTGGCCAAGCTTTAGCTGTCAGACAGATGGCCTCACATTTAGAATATTTTGGTATACATGGCCGACTCAGTGATTGCAAGGTGCCCAGGTCCTGCGCCTGCAGAACAAGCTTTCTCTCTGTGTCATTAACCACACTGACATTAACATTGTGATTAACAATCAAAACACCTTTATATGTGCAGAAAATAATTAAACATCTTTACACTGTCAAACTGCCAGCAGTGTTTCTGTGAAGGACAGCGATTAGTTAAATTAGAAGATGGAAGAGATACAGTAGTAGCCTATAGGCAGCACCTTCCTGGTCATACCTGCAAATGCCATTTATATTTTTGTCCCATCTGGCTGAGTGTGAAAGAAAGGTAACAACTAACAGGATGAGGTCAGAATCAGTTCTCTATAGAGAAGAGGAAGATGGTACTGCTTTTGTTTTCACTGAGAAAATACAGAGTAAAAGCAGACACATTATGATGACAAAATCACTGGATATTAAGTATATGTTTCAAAGGGGGGAAAAATGCTCATACAGTAACTTGGCTTGAAATAGCTTAAAAACTTTGCTCTGTCCTTGTTTGCCCAATACATTGAAACAAGAACTGTGCTGATTTCAAATAGCTGGGATATTGTGGGTACAATGATTCCGATGTAATAACATGCACATGGTAGCATGTTAGTTCAGCAGATTGCCACTCTGGCAGCTGGCAATCTGCTTAAAAGTATTAAGGTACAGGAGAATTCTGCATTGTGTCAGTGCGGTCCCATCACATGACAAAAAAAACAAAAAACAAGCAGAGTTTTTAAAAGAAGTTGCATATTCTAGTATTCTGTCAGGCATTTGTACTTAAAACTTCACTGGCAATTATAGCATCACAGAAATCCCTGGATGTCACTGATAAGGCCTCGCTGTGATTTGGATCACAGGGCGTATGAGTCCAGTGGATCAATAACTTCAGATGTTCTCCCTGCACACAGCCAGCAGTCTTTAAGACACGGGGCTTACTATGACATGACTGGCAAATTAGGTTTGCAGAACTTAATGACTAAAAGATAACAGGGTGACCACAGACTTAATAATGCAGAGTTAGGGCATTCGGTCCATTATTCAGTGTAAAATCAATAATCTTAAATAATAACAATTAAATAATCTGAAGTCAGAAAGTCTTAAATTGATTGAAAAGTCAGATTCTCACAGTTCCATTGGCTTTTCATCAGCAGTGACCATTTTGCAGCAATCAATGAAGTCAATGATTTTTTTTTTCACACACAACACAGAGTGGACTGAATGCAGCACCCAAGCTTGAAGGACACTTTTCTAAAGTGCAGAATTTTTTTATAATGACGCCACCTGAATGCTAATATTATCCAGATATCAAATCCACTAAATATAAAAATATTCTAATTCAGTAAAAGGTAGAAGTCTGAAAAGTTTCTGGATTTAAATGTGTGCTTTGTTATGTCAAAAATTTTGAGCTGAGTTTTTATGGCTCACATGCATGTAGGTGTTCATTTGATGAAGCAAACTGGTGCACATTTTTCTCACTTACTTGCAGAAGTTAAGTGATGTAGAATATTCAGTTTTAAACTTGAGTTTCACTGTATTGTCTTATTCTTGGAAAGCAATTGGAAATAAATGAATAGCCTCACTTTTAGTTACATTTTTTACTGAATTGTTTTTGCAATAAATGTGAAAGTGGTCAGACTGTGATCACAGGGTGTAATTGATGCAAAACATAGGAGAGGTTACACGGGTTTCTCAGCATGCCGCATCTTCTGCTCTCAGTTCCTCATTTGTGCCAAATCAAAAGCGCCTATCTGCCATGCTGTGTTTATCAAAGATAGACTCTATGTTCCACACCTATGAAGGCACTTGTTTATTTATATATTTGCTGTAGAGTGATTAAAATACATTTACAATTGACAGAAACACTAAATTAAAGCACACTCTCAGAAACATTAAAGCCCACAAAGAAAAACTTTATTTGTGTAAATGTCAACACAATTGTGTAAAAACAGCTTCGACCATTACATTATTTAACTCCTCTCATCCTGGAGGTTTCTGTATAGATGCCAGGCTATAATAAACCCACAAAACGAGCCATTTTTCAATGTATACAAGCACGGCACATTCACCAGAAAGCCTCCTATAATATAAATGCAACGAAATGAAATATTGTATTTTGCATATGAGCTACAAATGAAAATATTCAAAAAAAAATATTAGTGCAATAGAATCAGTCTTACCACCTCATTGTTGAAAGGTTGTTGTATATTTTGTGATTTGCAATTTTGATTAGAAGCGAATTTCTGCTGTAACTTTTTATTTTAAGGTTTTATTTTAGCTGTTGATGCTGACTCTGATGATGACTCTGATCCATAAATTGTAAGTGTAAGCTTGTTTTTGGCCTTATTGTTTGTCTACTTACTACTATAGTGATGATTAATAAAGTAAAAAAATGATGTGCTTATGCGGTTACATACAATGTCTGGTAAGTGTGTGTATTAAAAACTAATTTTAGGTCTTATTGCCCTTAGGCAAAAAAAGCTTGTATCTTGTTTTGATAAAGCCTTTTGTACGATATAAGTTCAGGATCCAAGAAAATAATGTTGATTCTTTTAAGTGAAACTATGCTGTTTAGTGTAGTTTAACTAAAATGTAAATTGCATTGCTTCAATATCTCCCACTTTATTGAGAATCTGCCAATCCAGCAGTCCCTTTCTTTTTATCCAATATGTTTACACCCAGTATCTAAGCAAAATAACATTACTGATCGGTAAGCAACTGGGATTTAGCTGCTTTTTGTTTTTTCCTCAGGAACATAGACAAATACATGCTAGAATTTCATTAATTCAGACACTTATATGCTATTAAAATGTGAGCATAGGTGGTTTTGAAAGGCAAAACCCTGTAACTTAGCCATCTGGCATGAACAACAGCTAAGGAAACTGTGACCCATATTAAAGATTTTGCTACAGAAGTGCTGAGTAGCATCTGCTCGCTGCAAAAATGCCTTGGGTCCTTCACATGACATGACAAATTACACTGGGCAGTACATTTAATTATCCACTTCAAATCTCAACTCAATGAAGAAGCACAGGAAACGGGAAATCTTTTACATTACCTTCAACATAAGTACTTTTAAACAGACTTTCCACTTTTCTTGATCATGTTCAAATTGAGTGAATATGATTGTTCACAATCAGTGTCCGGGTAGCATATGTGCTTTAGCAGTATTAGATATGACACATACTTCAGTGAGTGGAAGAAGAAAAAAATAAGTGTTTGACAGTGATAAATCTTGAACATTGTCTGTCAGCAGATGGACAAATAGTGTATGTTTCTTGGAGTCGCAGCTGGCGACGTTTGCAGAGAAAAGCGCTTTCATTCAGTATTTGTTGTCTACCATGTCAGAGATCAAAGAAATTAGGTTCTGATGATAAATAAGCTGCCTGTATTGAGACATCTATCAATTTTTCATTTATCTGTGATCATCTTTATGTTATAACGGTTTATGACCGGAGCCTGATCCTGAAACACAGGTAATGTTTTATATATCTGTGAAACATATATGAATAGTGAGCTTTCATCTGATGCATATTCATATGTGGATCAACATGTGTACAAATAAGAACAACAGCGCTGTAACCAACCTGACCGTGTGCCATCTTATAGGAACAAAACAAAATAATAAGATTGTTTGTTAAGCCATTTAATGGCACCCCTCTTCCTGTCTTGATCACCATCTCATTACTTTTGATATTCTAACTGCAATAGGCTGCATAAAAGAATTCAGAGCATCCAAAACAGCAGGTAGACTGCCTGCTATATGCTTAGACCAAAAGACAGAAGGTGAGTCACAGCAGGCACTATCAGTGTTGCCCAGGATTTAGGTCAGCCAAGTAACTCCAGGTGGCACGGGTCCTTCCCAGAGGACACAGTGCATCCTGTATCTGGACCAAGGTTAGCAACAACGGCCCTCCGGGCATATTGGGACATTAATTTTTAATATAAGCTAACCCATCTCTAGTTGTGGGCAGAATGTAATGATTTGGGCACTTGACTCGACATGTGGTTGTGTAAATGTTGTGGTGTAGCTAGCTGGTTTGTATTCCTTGTTTAAAATTCATTCCTAGAGTTCCAGTGGCAGAGTGGAGCTAAACACATTTAGCTTTTATCCATTGAAAACTGAAGAAGGCTGAACAGCTCAGAGGCTGCAGAGTGCAAAAGTATCATTATTTACTGGGTCCCCAGAGTGAGCGCTGTAAACAGATAATACCTGTTGAAGGAGGATAAAAACCATAGAGTCATAACAGGGAAAAAAGATTATTATTTTTTTTTAATTGAGGAGAATATGAGAAAATTGTAACCTATGTTTGTGGGTGACATTCCCATAGTTGAATGCATGGCAAATATGTGTGTTATTTCACAAATAAACACTTTGGTTTTGTACCAAAGAATGTATTACATTTTAGTTTTTAAGTAACATTTATTTCAATGCTTCAATCCAACCACACGGCTATTTAAGTGTTTTTTTAAAGAATATATCTCTACAGGTTAAAACAATTTGTACAATTTATCCAGTGACCACAGAAGCCATAAATCGTAGTCACATGATAGTTTTTCCAGATTCAGTTTTTCCAATTTCAGAAGGTTCTCTTGAGTCATTTGATTTAAATATGTCATTATCACAGACTGGGAGGAATGGGGAAAGACAACAACAAACCTGTCTGCTGGTGGTGGTAGCTTATATGTCAGAAATATCATTTATTAATAAATGTCCACTTAAAATTTGCAATAATTTGCCACCATAATACTGGCATAGTAATCAGTGTAATATCGCCATTGGTATTTTACCAAATTAATAAATAAGTCTACTCTGTAGTAGCAAAACGAAAGAAAAGTTTTTTTTCTTCTTTTTAGAGCCGCATATACGTATAGGGCACAGAGGTGAAGTCCTAAATAAAAAATGTGGACTTTCTTTACTCAAAGCAAAATGTGTCATAGCTCTATGGAAAATGTATTATTTTCACAATAAAAGCTCTTAAATTGTGAAATATCTATACATTGTTTTGTTTTGTTTTGTTTTGTTTTGTTTTGCTTTGTTTTGGCACATATTAGGTTTGCCAAGTTTTTTTTCTTTTCTTTTTTTTTTTCTTTTTCAATAAACACCAACAAAGGCACCACAAGAGCAATAACTGTATTTAGGAAAAGATCAATAATTAGGTTAAAACACGCTAGTCTTACAGCTTGCTGTAAGATCACGCTGCTCCAGTATGACATTTAAAGGTGTTTACATCCCACATATAACAAATGTTGTTGCTGGTGTTGTTTTTAAGGCAGATTCTGATATTGATTAGTATTTTAGTATTTTAAAATGTCAGGTCTTATGCAAAAAGATAGAAAGAGAATACCATTTACATTTGAAATGGTTTAGAATTCTTCAACTGTGCAGCTTTGTGTAAAACAAAACTGAACCTAATTAGAAAGATAACATTTAAATATAAACATACATTTTCCGGGAAGTTGGGTTTTATTATGGGAATCTGGAGTCATGAACCTCTAATTTCTAAAGAGTTTATTACGGCCCACTCTATTGTCATGCACGCAGAGTGGCACTTACTTTTCACGGCTTTCAGTGAATCAAATCACATTTCCAAAACAGTCTCATTCTCTGTAGCTCTTTTGTAAATAGCCTGTCGCTTGAAATATTGCAGTGATGTCCGTAAACCGGGGATGCATTAATGACATTTGACCAGTAAAACTGATCCATATAGAAAATATCAATTTATATTAATGTGCTCTACACTATTTCCAATATATATTAATGTAGAGTATAAATTTCTTTAGGTATGTGAATAGGCATCTTGTCAGTATTCTTCTAGCTTTAAATGGACCTCCAGTTAATTATTCATCATCCTTTTAGCAGCTGAAATGCAAAGAAAAACATGAACTCATTATTTTTTCCGTGTTTTTCATTTTCTTTTTGGTTGATGATCAAATATTACAGTAAGTAAATACCACATTACTTAATTTGAGGACAATTTAGAAATGATGCTTTAAATTTGTAAAAATTCTGTAAGAGGCTGTTTTTTGACAATTTTTTCCCCCAAAACAGGACTCCCTCTTCATCCAGTTGGGGCATTAGTGATCAGGCCTGCTGCAACAGAACTGCTGCTCATGATTCTTGGTTCGGGGTAAATATGTCATTGTGCATTAGCAGCATGATTTCTGCACATAGTGCAGTGACTTTACTTACTATTTTCACTTACTACACTTGCAAAACAAAAAGCTCTCTAGCAATAGAAATATTTATGTAAAAATAGTTATGAATGATCCCTGTCAGACTTTTAGATTTTTTCTCTAATTATCTTTAGAACACATTATTACAAAAGATTTTCAATGATTTCCAGTCTTTTCCGATTTGCTTGTCCTATTCAGCCAGTTGATTCTGTTTTGTGCCCCTTACATAATATATTTTACTGGGTGCGGGATAAACAATTTCAAGTCCATTTTGACATAATTTGGTCAGCACAGTTTCAGGTCCTGACCTGTTGTCGTTTACTGCTGTCACTTACTACATCCTCCACCTCTCATTTACCACTTTCCTGTGTCTCTCCACTATACACTATCAAATGAAGCAGTTCCAATAGAACACCTGTGGGACATTATGTTTTGGGCCATCCAACGCTGTTGGGTTGCACCTCAGAATGTCCAGGAGCTCAGTGATGCCCTGGTCCACATCTGGGAGGAGATCCCCAAGGACATCATCCATTTTCTCATGCTACGACAACATCATGGCATGCTTACACAGTCCATATCAGTATAAATATCAGCATCATCTTTTTCTCATAGAGATCTGATGTGTTTTCAAAGTTTTCTTTTATTTTTTGATATGTATACTAATGGAAATAAAAATACAGAAAAAAATGTTCATTATTAAAGTCCCACAAGATTAAAAATGAAATAATAACAGAGAAAGATGGGCAGAAAGGCAGATGGCGAAAACTATGAGTGAAAACTTCACAGACTGTTAAGCATATCCAAAATTTCTGGCAAACACTGCAGATTACAGGTTCATTATCAAGTGACTTTCATGAAAATAGCGCTATGAGAGTTGTACAATAGAAGCTCTGTGTTTTCAATTCCTGTTATTTTGTCTTGTCATTTTTTATTTATTTATTTTTTGCCCTCATTCTCATAAAATCTGTGAGAAGTGCTTAAGCTGGAATCTAATTTGAAAAGAATCAGTGCTTGTTTGGCACATTAATGACTCAGTGAAAGTTTTGTTTAAAAAGCTATTATAAACGTTACGTTCTTTTTCAAAAACTAATACAATAAAAAGATACTTTGAGTCATTTTGAGAGAATATATTTTGGGATAAGCTCAGTTGTTTTTTCCAGTGTCCTGAATGTGTGTTGAATAGGTCAAGCAGTTGGCATCAAGATCTTGGGATAACCACATACTGGGAGGCGTCTGAGTGTAAAATTTGTATTGATACTCCCACAGATTATGCCACAGGCTCATTTGCACACCCCAGTAGAGCAGTTGCATTGGGGAAAATGAGCTATACTGAGGCTGCACATTATACCATGCACTACATAAATGATGACAAAAATGAAAATCAGCTGGAACTCTGGCCAAACATTTGCACCTGCCTCAGCTCATACACCAAACACATTCAGTTGGCAAAGGTACATTTTAGATAAAAGAATGTAACACTTTATACAGTTTCTATCCACCTGCATGTATATGATCTTTAAAGTTACACATTAAACAGGATATTTGGATGAAAAAAATTAGACAGGCCACGGGCATCTCATTATTTGTAGATATCATGTATTATGAAAATGGTTTAAAACTCTCATTATCTTATGTATTTACAATTTTGACTACTGTATTACTCCTAAATATTTCTCAGTGCTTTGAATGTATCAGTTATGTTTTAAAAACGAACACCTGTCAATGAATGAGCATTTTCTTTTAGAAAGGAAAATATATTAATTTGCTTTGTCACTCCGGAACAAACTAATATTTTCATCTGTAGGTATAGATTTCCACCAGAAATTAAGTCAGAAAATAAATGAAAATGAAAATTATGAATCACAACAATAGCAAATCAAAGCTGATTTATATTTTTTTTTCTTGTTCAGTTTAAGGCATGAACAGACATACTGCAGCATGGGTAGGAAGTGCTACACTGAAATGCCATGGTGTTGTGGTAATTATGTTTTAACAAAGCAAGCAGAACTCATCAGAGCCAGTATATAAAAAAGACACAAAACCTCTGAAAAACTGAAAAACTGTAAAATGATTTTCTTTTGGCCATTTCTCTAAGTCCAAATGAGCTTCAGTCTGGAGAAAATAAAAGACTGCATTCAAAATGCAATGACTGTTGCAGACTGTTTAACATGATGGCAGGGGTCCTATAATAGTATAGACAGCCAGCTCATGAGACAATAGGTCCCATGATTGCAATGCATTATGAGTAGCTACCAAGGAATATGAGGCCATTTTATAGGACCAGCTGTATCCTATGGTTCAAACAGTATTCCCTCATTAAGCTCCAATATTGTGTGATGCTAATACCTCCCCTCACACTGCTAGACAAATTCTAAAGCGGTTTAATAAACACTAGGATGCAGTTTAAGGCCCCAATAATGTAAGCATCATTTCACTTTTATATGAATGTTAGTGGGAAGCAGATTTATGCTATCTTTGTTGCTGAGCAAAATAACAAACAGCAAAACAACAACAAAAGAAACTGATGCTTTAAGGGTTTAATTAATATTCCAGCTCACACGTATTTTTACAAACAAAGCTGCAGCGAAAGCAAAGGATTGCCACAGTCTATCTGAGATTCTTGAAATTCCCATATGGACTTATAGCTTCTTATTGCTTTTAAACTAATAATAATAATAATAACAATAACAATAAAAACACTAACAAAACATTTAATCCCCACATTACTTGCCACCCAGTGATAATGGTTTGCAACATGGAAAAAAAAATATTCCAGAAAAAAAATTCTATCAAAACCACTGTACAGCTCAATGAAGCTGAATGATCTCTCTCAAGCTCGACTGGATAAAGTCAAACGCCTTGGTTGAGGACATCAATCCTGTTTATGACTGTTAGGCTGGAGGATGTTTTCCAGCTCTGCTGTTCAACACAGACCCTTACACTGAAATCTGTGGAAAGGACAGCACAAGAGCAGTTTTTCTCCAGCTTGGAGTATTACAGCTGTCTTCTGCAGCCTTACGTACATTTACGAGTGATGTACACATTCCACCAAACTTAGCAAGTCTCTCTGCATCTAAGACTTGTGCCATAAAGAAATTTGTATTGAATAAAACATTCACACAGTGCAATAAATAACATGTTTTTGATCAGTGTAATGCTTTGATTTTGTTCAAGTTGCAAGATGAGAATAAGTCAAATGATTAAATGGTTTAAAACGTGCATTAGCATTTTTCAGTACTAAGTTCCTGGTGAGCCTACAGCTGCCCATGAACCCAGTAGTGCACTTGCATCATGTAAAATGATTAACCATACCACAAGTTATTGGTACCTTTTGGAGTAATCCCTAATGAATAGTTATGTGGGCAAATATTTAATCAATTAAAGAAGGTTTTTCAGTGTACAGTTGCTGTGAATTTGCTCATTTCATCATCTACTCACAAAATCTGAACTCAAGGGACAAGGCCAAAACCAATATTGAATGGTTATGATCTTTGGAATCTCAGGCCACACTGTATTAAAAATAATTATAGTGGAAATCACTGCATGCATTCACAAACACTTCAGATAAACAGAGTCAGTGAAAAAAAATATATATATATATATTTTTTGCTCGGCAAGAAATTTAAAGAACTCTACCCAACAAAGAAGGAAAATATGTACCGTCAGGTCCATGAGGACACTATTTTTATAAATTTGCCTCTGTATCCCATCGCAGTAGATTTTAAATCAAGATGTGATTGAAGTGCAGACTTTCAGCTTTAGTTCAAAGGGTCAAGTATTGCATCAGTTGTTAAGGCATTACCACCATTTTTCTACATGGCCCCCCATTTTTAGAGGCTAAAAGAACATAAATAAATAATTTTAAATATATAGAATGTTTTTAATGATGGGAGGAAAAGCATTTGCAATAACTGCCTGAAGGCTAGAACCCATGGACATCACCAATGCTGCATTTCATCCCTTGGGATGCTCTGCCAGGCCTTTACTGCTCCCACCTCCAGTTGCTGCTTGTTTGTGGGTCTCTGCATTCAGTTCCACATCTTTCTGATACAAGTTGATTTTGGTTTCATCTGCCCAAATTTCCAGAATTTTTCAGACTCTTTTAGCTGTCTTTAAGAAATAATTTTCCTATCATCTGATTTAGTTGTCTTCTGTGTCTTCTTGTTGATTTGGCCATCAGCAATCTTTTGCGGGTTCTCTGATAGGTTTATTTATTGATTTTTTTTCCAGCCTAATGATGGCCCTCCCTCGCTTTGAAAATTGTGGACTACTTATAACAAGACCCATCACCAATGGATATATTCCTCCACGATTAATGAAAATATAAAATAAATATAGAAGTCCGGATAACATTACAGACTCATTTCATAACAGACAATCCTTCAGCGGACATCTTATTGCAAAACTTTTTTGCCCTAATTTGGAGGCCTTCCCCTAAAATTTATCCGAATACTTTTAGTCATCCCTGGATTAGGAAAGATATAATACATATTGCAGCAAAAATATTTCTTCAATATTGAAAATACTCATTAAATCAAAACAATTTTAAGCATGCTGTAAGAGATTGATATTCTGTGATTATCTTTTCTACAAATACTTTTTTGAAACCACATCCTAAAACAGACACAAGAAACTTCCAAGGTAAACAAATGAAAGAAAATGCAAACTGCATTCTTCATACTGTACCAAACTGTATGCTACATAATGCATTTCTATATTATATCATCTGTAACAATACACCAGATATCATGCACAGGTACAAGGTACTCAAATCATATTATACTTGTGTGTGTACAGGAATGTTATTATTTTTGCACCCATATTACATTATCCGCTGATATCAATACATTTATATATAACATCACTATAATCATAAAGCAGCCATGTTGTTTACATTTGAGCAAAATTGCTGAGCAGTAGATATGGTTTTAATATTCAAGTTCAGTTGACATGACAATAATAAATTAATAAGGCTGCAGCCTAGAACTGATGTTACTATAAATAGACAATCTTTTTACCTATTTTGGACCCCCCAGTTTCTAGGTCAGTTATTAGATAGAGGGAACCCACTTTCTCCATTTCAGTCAGTAATGGTCAAGTAGGTATAGCCAATCACGCAACACAATTTGATCACATGATTAGGCATGAGAATAAGCCTATTTGCCTATATTATCGTATCATTAGCAGTCTGAAATCATCCATGTTGTTTATGCTCCCCTTCAAATAAATGGAGCCAAACTGTACAGGGAGTACTAAACACCCAGGAATATGAATATGCATATATTTCAAGGTTAAAGAACACATATGTCAAATTTCATGGCTCAACTCCTTATGGTTTTGGAGTCTATAGACCGAAAAAGGTAAAACATCACAGACAGACAAACAGATGGACAGATGGATGGTATGACCACAATATCCCCCAAATAAAAATGCCTGCAAATGCAATACTCTGTTTAAACTCCTTGAATTAAAGCTAAAATTCTGCACTTCAATCACATCTTGATTAGCAAAATTTCAGAAACTGTTACATTATCCATATACTGTAGCTAAGGAGCTGTTTAAACAAGAGACATACATGTACCGCTAACAATGTTAAACCGCTTTCTTCGCAACAACAGCATTGGTTGTAAATATTTTTAAAGCAAAAATCACAAAAAAATACCCCTGGGACTCTGTATCAAGCAAGAATGGTAAAATATTTTGCTCTCAAAATTACTGCTCTTCTTTTTGCCAATTGCTTAGCCTGTTGTTGAAAAAAGTGGATGCAAATTTAAAAAATGGAACAATGAAATATACTACTGTCATCAAATTCGGAACAGTACCTTTGGTTTCCAGTAATTCAAAGACTTTCAAAATAAGCGGGCCATTGTGTAGCTATCACATTAGCAGGTGTAGCAGTCTGGCATAGAGCCAGGCTGGTGCTGTTGGTAGAATGAGAGAGAGGAGCTGCTGAGACTGTAACAGATTCTCAGTTTTAGTATTTCATGTGTCTTTTATTTCAATTTTAGACAACATAATAAATCTTTTTTGATTGTTTGCAGCACAGAAACAGCAAGATCTGAAATGGAAAATCAAAAGCCGTTTTGTTCAAAAAGCTAATTCTCAAACAAAAATCCCAGCATGAAGAATTTGTTTTAAAAAGTTAACATCTATTTGATTTTTTTTTTTTTGATTTATTTTGGTGTCATGAAATGAAGAAGGAGAACACAGACCACTTCAGTTCAAACTGATGTCACTAAATTAATCAAACAAAAATAACGGCATTGTCTATTTTCTGATTGGACAACTGAAGAAAATGATGCATGTCCCTGCCTGTAAGCTGTTTTGACATGGGTCAACTGAAACACAGCTGCATGCCCTGAAATAAACCACTCTACACAGGTGCAGGGGGATTATTCCAGATGTATACAGCCAGAGTTCATATTTGCACAGAGACTGACCGAGCCAGCATCTCACTTTATAAGCCAAAGCAGCAAGCTCCATCAAACCGAATGAGCTTACATCCTATTTCATAATCTGCACAGAGAGAATGAGACTCCTTGTTGGGATCTGCATTACCAAGCTTCAGGAACGTGGGAGCAGTGTGGGTAGACAGCACCGCATGTGCTATAAGAATTGTGATGTCATGAAAGAACCATCAGTGCGCCGGGATTGAGGATGTGCAGTTATGATTGACCAGTAATTTTATATTTTGTAGGTGGATTTTATGACTGGGCTCCAGGCTATGCAAAGTGAAATACAAGCATGCGAGGAATATAGGCTCATGAAAACTTTTAAACTGACCAAAATAAACTCAATTTCATTTGTGTACTGCAAGCATGGCTTGAAATTAACTTCTTGGCTCAATAGGCACTTCAACAAGTGGATTTAAACTTGAACACAACAGTTTTTTTTTTCTCCTTGCCAAACATTTTTACTTTAAATAACCAGACAGAGCAGCCTTGGAGACCTACGGCTTTTTCGCCTTCACTATATTAACTTAACAAACACAATAAACTGGCTGAGGTAAGAAAAGAAAATAATATATCTATAAAATAGGACGTGTGTGTGTGTGTGTGTGTGTGTGTGTGTGTGTGTGTGTGTGTGTGTGTGCGTGTGTGCGCGCGTGTGTGTGTGTGTGTGTGTGTGCTCGAGCATGTGAGAAAGAAAAGTCCAGGGATGATACATCCAGATTATAATTCAACTAATTGTTATCACACTGTAAAGAAAAGTCTGAATGAAGAAAAACAGGAAAGGAGAAGCACGGGAGCTGCTTTTTCTCTTTTCAAACAATGGTCATCAAAGTGGCGATTAGATGATGTCCCTACATGTTGTCACTGTGATGGTAATAAAAAAAACCTCTTCTGTGTTGCTTTAGCATTTCGTTTGCATTTGTATGGATGATGCAATGTACTGTTTAGATAACAACAACAGTCACTATTGTTAGTACAGACATTACACTGACATTTTGTACTACAGTACAAATTGGCTGATAACAGTACAAAATGTCAGACAATGTGTGTCATCCCCTAAATAACACAAACAATGACAAGCATTACGGTCTGAAAAACAAAAGTGTAAATAGCCTCAGTATAGAACTGTCAAATAATGTTTATCAGTTGCCAACCTGTCAGAAAATTGGAGCATATTGGAGTTTAAGGTAAAAAAAAAAAAGGCTTTAGACTGTCACTGGCAGTTAAAGCCACTATTCTTATTGCGCTGCCTGCCACTGTTATTGCAACCAAACACCACTCTTATTGCAGCTGCAGGCTGCGACATCACTATGCCACAACACACAACAGCTCACATCAGAATACAAATTGTTAGGTCCTAAGAACGGATCATGCTGCTCAGAGTCTGCTCAAGCTTTGTCTGTTAACCTAAAACAAATGAGAGGTTTCAAGTAAATTGAAAGAAAAAAAAAAAACATAAAAAAATTATTTGAAATTATGGGTGGATACCAGTGTCTTAAAGGTGACGTGTAAAATCTCATGGCTAGATCTCTGCAGGTTGCGGTCAACTGAATTCCGTTTTCCTATCCTTTTCAATGCAAGTGCATAATCCTAGCCATGGTGGGTACTGTACTAAAACACGTTCTAGTGAGAGTAATCAAAAACATAAAATTTTGACTTCACCCTATAATGACCATGACTGGCCAGCGTGTTTCTACTACTGTTTGCGTGTAAAAACATTTTTATACGCACTATATTTGCACATATTTAAATAATATCACTGCTTAGCGATAAATCAGGAATAAAAAGCAGATGTGGTATATTTTGTAGTATTTGTGGTATTTTTACCCCCTTGGGTTACTTCAAAAACTCTCTCCACCATTCATCTGTAGTGAGTTTCAATTCACTACAATTCAGTGTTATTTACTGTGTAGCACCAAATAACAACAAAGAGTCGCCTCAAGGTGCTCCATATTGTAAGGTAAAGACCATACAGTAAAGACCAACAATCAAAACGACAAAGTGGCTCTAACATTACTGGACTTGTACACTTAGTGAACTTTCATACGATGTGAGAATGTAATCCAACTGTTTATCAGAAGGAAAGTGTGATTTTTTTAGGACACTCGAGCCTAACGTTGGCTGGCATTACCTTATAACCAGCTGTTGTTGTTTCCCCCCGTGTGCTGGGGGTCACATGTCTAATCTGCTGACGATTAGGAAATGTGACAATATCAGGGGAAAAAAGCATGTTTATGCACATTTTTGTGTGTTAGAGCCCTGACTTCAGTCAGTGAGCATAGCCCTACACAGTTAATTAACCAGTTATTATTAATCTCTGGCTCTCTTCCACAGTGTGTCTTTTGTCCTGTCTCTTTCCCCTCAACCTCAACCAGTCACGGCAGATGACTGCCCCTCCCTGAACCTGGCTCTGCTGGAGGTTTCTTCCTGTTAAAAAGGAGGCTTTTCCTTCCCACTGTCACCAAGAGCTGGATAACAGGAGGTCATTTTGATTGTTTTGCCATATAAAGCTCCTTGAGGTGACTGTTGTGATTTGGTGCTACATAAATGAAATTGATTTGAACTCACATAAATGCTGCTTTATGTTCCCTGGCTGTTACTGAGTATACTGTTTGGTCATGCAATTCATTAGCAAATTTCAATAGCTTCTGCAAAAACAGAGACTGAAGCAAGCTAATGTAGCTTTAATAAATTAACATGAAAGAAGGTGATTTCAACATTGAATACTTTCAACTGGGTAAGTACACAACATATAATTAGACACATTACACATATAGTGCATGTTATTTTAAAGTATATTCTGTATTTTTAAGTATGTGATTCAAATAGTCAAATTAAAAGGAAAACACAACCTGATAGCAAAGGAGCTACAGATTAGTTTAGGTCACAGGTTTGGTGGCGTGTCATTCTTCTGTATATTCTAATCCATGAGCAGGGTCAACAGAACACATAAGAAGAAAACGTTATCTACCACCTCATCATAAAAATCATTAGCTGAATTCAAAGAGAAATCTAGCTAAGCTAGAGTGCTCTTAAAGGATAATAGGCAGCCATGTACACATAGTTCTCAAGAAACAAGTCAGAAAAAAAGGTTAACAGGAGTTAAGCACATGCTTTGGCTACAATCATTGAAGCTGTTTAGAAAATCATTCATTGCACAAAAAGTGGATTCCACCACACATTAGCAAACGCAAATGTCATCCAGTCTGTTAAAGAAACTAATGTGAAAAAACGGCTGAATTCTTTAATAGGACAATCATAACCTATAATCCACCATGAATTACCTCGATAAACCAAAGCTGCTGTTTAGGAGAGCTCCCACACTCTCTCTTATGCACACTGTGAGACAGACAGCGTAAAAATGTCCTAGAACTTGAAATGAACTGAAAGGAATAGAAAGACTCTCAGCCAGCATCATACATAAGGCATTTTCAAGCCTCTGAAAGGCCAAAATTAATGTTTCATAATTTTCTTTTTAAGTTCATAAAATAAAAAGCAACATTCAAATTTGAAGGAGGCCCACTTAACAGGTCTTTGCTACAGTGGAAATATCTGCACTTTAACAAAATTTCTGAAGGGATGCCTAAACATCTGTCTCTTTTTTTCCTTCCAAAAAGAGTAGTTTTACATCAATGCTCTTTTTGACACTGCCTGTCACCGACACTTTAAAAGCCATTTATCTCACTTAAAGAGATATTATTATGCAAAATACGTAGAGTAGAAAAAGTGCAGTGGATTGAATGCAGCATATAATCTACCACTGGGAAGAGAATGTGCTTAAACGGCTACAGATATGGAAGGCTGTAGTCAATCAGGGTACAATATGTAATGCACACAAGGACTAATGCTAACTAATAAATTAAACTGATCTATAATGTGCTTAAATCTGTGATTTGAAATTACTGAGTCACAGGCATAAAATTGTTAAGTGCTTATAAACTCAAATCTAAATCAATTATACTTGGGGTGGGATGGGGGGGGATAGGCGTCAGTCTCAGCTGATGAGTACAACCTGGACCATTCACCAGTTGATTACAGGCCCAGCACAGAAAAACTGAACACCATTCACATTCATATCAGCCCACATTAACCTAACAAGCATGTCTTAGGACTGTGGACATGAATGTTTAATGTGGCCACGGTCCAACCCTGTGACAACTCTTCTAAACAAAACACTATGGCGTTACCCCAAAATACAAGTAGTTTCCTTAAAAAACTATTTTACATCCACATCTCATAGTCACAGTCATAGCTGAGAGTTTTTGATTAACAGAATTTTAAAAGAAGAAAAAACCCTGAAAGAGAAATTCATAAAAAAGCAATGAGCAGCTGCTCATCAGATCTGAACAGCAGTCCATTAATACGATTGCTGATAAAATCACTGGTTTCTCTCTCTCTCTGCGTGTGTTATTAAAATTTATCATGGAACCAAAATGCAAGGAAACTAGAAAAGAGTTTCAAGCGTGCATCCTCCGCAAAAAACAATGTCTGTCACAGTTTTACAGAAAGCGAAACTTTAAAGGTGATCTTAATCTTGCTGACGGGCAGGTGGATCAAAAATAAAGGAAATAAATACATAACAGCGCTCAGCTCTCACTTTCACTAATGAGCAAATAGAATTTTCATTAAAATAATGATTCTAAACCTGCATCATATTGTTGTATTGATTAAAAAAAGATCCTTAATAAGACTCTTTCAAGACGAACACACTGATGCTACTTATCATCTATAGTTCCCCAGTTCCTAAACCTCCTATGTTAATCTAACCACTCGATTCTGAGTCTGTACACTTTCAAAACTGTCACAAACTGTAAATCCTCTTGAAGGGTTAGCTTTATATTTTTGGACAGCATCTGTTTGATATAGTTATGGTTGCCACATTTGTACTTCTCAGTAGCACATTCGGTTTTGGCTGCCTGTTTCTTTTCCCAAACCCTTTTGACATTTGAGACCAGTCACTTCCATTTACACCGCATTCATCACCTGATCTTCTCCATATCCTGATGCAACTGCAGAGATACTGCATACTGGCCCCTCTCAGTAAATATACCAACAGTCTATAACATCTATTCCCAGCTAGACTGTTTTTGTGCACGGATCTTTTATAGTATTCTGTAGCCTGTTGTATTTATATGAGATTTTTGACCTTTGGCCTGTAACGCGGGTCCTGATTTTTGCCTGAATCCTTTTGCCTTGTCTTCTTGCTTAACTGGACTTAACTCGCTGAATGGCTAGTTTACTTTTACTTCAGTAAAAGCGATGTGCTTTTGGAATACCATTGCTGAGCTTCAGTATTTGTCTTGCTATGAGTGTTGGTGAGAACAGTATTAGTGTAATTTAAAGGAAAAAAAAGCTATTAACAAAAAATACAGCATCTGGTTGTAATACCAAAGAATGAATCTGATGCATTCTGATGCATGGAAAACATTTGCAGTTTACTGGACTCAATGTCCCAAAAGTGTTCAGTCAGTGAGCGTGTTAGATAAAATTGGACTGTTGAGCGCTACATATAAGATAATAGAACACATCAAAGTCTGTGTGCATGTCTGCAAGACATGAGTAGCAGCATATTGAGTATTTATGACCTGCCGCAGAGGGACAAAAAAACAGAGATGACCGTGTCACTTCATGTGTGATGCCCTTACTAGTGTGGGTAATTTTCACACCACTGGAGTGAAATACTACCAGTATTCACAGAGACAGCACAAGTATAAAAGCTAAGTGCACACTTAAAGTCAGCTTTAATGTATCATCTATATAATTTTCTTTTTTACTCTAAATACTATACGTGATTTTAAGACAGATTAAAACTTAATTACCATGTATAATGCTACTTTTGTATTTGCCAATGGCAGCAAAATGCCGAGAAAAGATCAGTTAAGAAAACAGAAAGAAAGGAAACTACATCAGGCAGCTCAGGGTCTTTTTTCCTTCAATTAAATTAAAGCTTTAATATGAAATTGCTCATTTCATGACATTCAGTGATAATCTACAATACAAGTGTTGTGTTTATCTGGTGAGAACAGAAGTTCATCAAGTTACTTTAGAGTCTTTTTCAGTCTTACCTGCTCTTCTTTGGTATACAGCTTAAAGCACTCATCCAAGGTACAGCTATGCTGCTGAAGGTGCTGTTGCTGCTGGTTCCTCACGCTCTCTGCATCCTTCACTACCTCCTCCTGGATGCTGCCAAACAGACTGTATGACACACAAAGGGGATTGCTCTCATTTGCTGGCAGAATTGTGTTTGCAGTGTTCAGATCAGTGGGGGTATGAGTTATGGATATTTTTAAAGTATTCGCCATAAAACGTGTGTACAGTGCTTACCATTCTTTCGCGCTCGGCTCCCATTCGATAACGAGCTTCACATGAGGTGGTCCCCCTGGGCCGCAGAACTTCAGAGCTCTACAAAACAGAAGAGCAGGAAAGTTATCTTTCAGCTCGAAATACATATTTTATGATCTTTGTTTTCTCAGTGATAGTATTCAATCATCTTCAAAAGCCTGAAAAGAGCCATATTAAAAGAATAAAACCAAAGAAGTCTAAAATCTGTGTTGCTATCATGCAACAGCTTCTCTTGTGACAGCCGAAATGTTTCCATGGAGCCTAATATTCAGCATATATTCAGAGTATAACCAGCTTTAAAGCCAAAACAGAATAAAATTCACCTCAGTTGAGTTAAGAATTGCAAACTGACATTTCTCGTTGCAGACGAGGTGGTTTAAATGTTTTAATAAATCAGTTTACTGTAAATGCCAACATATTCCCAGCTGCTCTGAGTATATTCAAAAGAAACTCTCCAGAAAGTCCCAATAATGGCGACTACTGCACAGGACAGATGATAGATATTCATCTTTACACGAGTAATCAGCCCATGCTTTAGCACATGTAAACACCAGAAAAAAGTCCTTTATTAAATTATTAAATTTGAGACATTTCAAGCAGAATGAAACATGAGCATATAACTGCAGCTAATAAGCCTATCAATATGTGCACCTATTAGCTATGATGTAATTTATTCCACAGTAATATACACACACATACACACACATACACACACTGGCAGTAGGTTTACAGAGTGACACAGACCAAAGCTGAGACCTGGCTTCAAATCCAGTATTAGTATGCAAAGATATGATTTTTTTTCTGTAGTGAGGGGCACAGTGTTCATTTTTCAGGGCTTACCTTCACTGCTTTCATCTCAGGAGGAAAGAAACAGCATCAGTATTCAGCAGTCAAGTAGCTATGATGGAAGGGCCAAGGTGCATGTAATAATTACTGAATGCTAAGAAGAGAATGATGCATTACTGGCTTATTTTTATTTTATTTTATTTATTTATTTTGGAGCCATTTATTTTGAGAAGTGTTTGTTTTCTAGATGGGCACATTCTGGGGATTTCAAGCCCAGCTAAATATTGACTCATTCTCACTATGAGTAATTTCATTCCATCTTCAAACAAGACAGCACATTGTTGTCTCAGTGTTGTTCTCTATGAACACATTTGAGGTATAAAAAGGCTATGCACCATTTGTTACTAGCAAGTATCAGACTTCTGTGACCTGTCAGGACAACAATGAAAGAAACAAACACTAAAACCTTTAAAAACACCACCGTCACTACAGACGCTCTGCCTGATAAAGTAATCTCACAATTAATTCCTCCTGGGGACCATTTAAATTACTTTAATTGAACGATTGCTCTGTGTGTAAACAGTAGTACCACAAAATTAAATCAAATCCAGATCCCAGAGCAACGGCAGGAGCTCTAAGTGGCCAGTTAATTGCCTACAAGTTTATAATTATTTAAGTCTCACACAACACGCAGACAAACATTAATTATCTTTTTAATCAGGTGGTTAGACAACAAGCTGAATGGAGCAATACATTTAAAACTAGTTTGTAAACTAGATAAACACAGTGGTGTAGACAAAAAGAAATCAGATCTGCTATTTTTATATACTTTGTCAATCCTATGCTGGCAATAACTACCTGAAGTCTGGAATCAATGGCTATAACTGAACAGAGGCTTTCCTTCTTTCTTGCACTTCCAAACCCTTTACTGCAGCTGTTTCCAGCTGTTTGGTTGTGAGGCTTTCTGCTTTTGGTTTTGTCTTCAGCCACTGAAGATGTACTCAATGGGATCAAGTTGCAGACCTCGTTATGTGAACCACTATCCGTACTTTCAAAAACCTCCTGGGCAGCTTTTACAGTATGTTTTGGTCAATGCCCATTGTCTGTATTGGTCCAGTCAACCTTGCTGCATTAGGATGAATCTGATTAGAAAATTATTTCATTAAATCATTAAATAAATATATTATATATCTTTCCCCCATTTTCTGTCTCTCGACTGTCAATAAAAGCTGCTTTGGCCAAAAATAAACATATTGGTCAATATATTTGATACTGGTATTGGCATGTATAATGGCCGATAAATGAAAATTAAAAAATTAAAGAAGAGATGAGAGAAACACACTTGAACCATGTCAGTTTGTCCACCAGAGGGCAGTCTGCAACTTCCCTGTAGGCAACGTGTGTTAAGAAGACTATAAACACAACAACCTGCTGACCCAAGCAAAGTCAGGCAAAATCCAAAGCAAGCGCATATTCAAGTAATACAAAACTTGTGACAATAAAACAACATTATTTTTAACCAGCATTGTTGTATCACCCTAATAGGAACCCATAAATAACTGCACATAAACATTAGGAAAATCTGTTTCACTGAAAGAAAAATCTGATACATCACGTTTCTAAATCACCAAATATCGGTATCAGTAAAATCTTATATCGGTCAGGGTCTACATTTCAACAATAAACACCAGTGACACAGTGCCACTGGAAACAGTTGATGCATGCCAAAGGGCCATACTGACACACTTGAACAGGACATGTATTATCATACATTTCGGATCGTGAGCCTTTCTAAAGCTTCTGCACACTTTTTTCTTCCTGTCCTTCCGTTACGGGTTGATTTTATGTCTAATTAATGCTTTTGCAGAACTGCTGCGGCATTCTTATATGTTTTTTGCAATATTTCCTCTTTCTATCCTTGGGGCTGATAGATGCGTTTTACCCTGTGGTGAACACTGTATTTTCTCTTCTTCTGTTTATGACAGAGCGGAATAATAAAATGTTTACCTCATGTAGAGTGTGCTTCACTTAACTGCAAATAAGAAGATCATCCACCATTATTGTCTTCTGTAGACCTCCAGGCCTTTCTGTTGCTGAGTGTTTTCCTTTTTATTTTGTTTTTTTTTTGTCTTTTTTAGATGCATCAAACTTATTTTGTACTCTGATGAATTTTGTTGGAGATTTTATTTTTTACTTAAAACTGCTTTCAAATGCAAATTTTATTATAAAGAATAAAACTGCCCAAAATGAAAAAAGAAATCGAGTGAAATTTCCAGTTATATTTAATCCCCTGAAAACGGTGAACTGCATAGAAAGGCAGCTCACTTGCATTTTCCGGTTTCATTGGTGATGGTGTACAAAGCCAAAATTCTAAAAACTGCAACTGTGTCCTAAAATTCCACAAATCTTCACAATATCATGACACAAAGTTTTTTTCTTGCTCTTTGTGATGGCTTTTGTGCTAAAAACTAAGACTATTGTTAATGAAACCCTGTCACAGAGAGATTACTTGATTATCCAGAGTAGCTGTTTTGTGAGCTTTGGGAATCACAATCCGAATGACACGCATGCATTAACAACTGACAGAAAGCTCGAAAGCTCGAAAAAATTGGAACCTAAACTGAAAGCTACCAAGATGATAAGTAACAACTACACATACATGAATGGATAGTTTACCAAATGGTTATTTGGTAAATCCAGTTTGTAAGCTTTTTACAATAACTTGCTTAAATGTATGTACACACACAGTGCTCATAAAAATTAAAGGAGCACTTAAAGCACATTAAAACTCAATGGGAAAAAATCATGCTGGATATCAGTACTGATACGGACTGTGTTAGGAATGAAAGGTTGGTTTCATTTCAATCGTTTGATTGAAATCAAAACGATCAACTTACAGAGGACTGAATTCAAAGACACCCCAAAAATCAAAGTGAAAAAATGATGTGACAGGATAGTCCACTTTGCTGAAATTTAATTGCAGCAACTCAAAATGGTACTCTGCAGTCTGTATGGTGCCACATGCTTGTATGCATCCCTGACAACGTTGTGGCATGCTCCTAAAGAGATGATAAATGGTGTCCTGGAGGATCTCCTTCCAGATCTGAACCAGCTTGTGGAGAGCCTGAGGTGCAACCTTGTGGCATCTGATGGACTGAAACAATGTCCTACATGTGTTCTATTGAATTTAGGTTAGGTGAGTGTGGGGGCGAGTCAATGATATCAATTCCTTCATCCTCCAGGAACTGCCTGCATACCCTTGATACATGCATTGTCATGCACAAGGAGGAACCCAGGACCCTCTGCACCAGCACAGGGTCTGACAGTGGGTCCAAGGATTTCACCCTGATACCTAATGACACTGTCACCTAGCCTGTAGAGGTTTGTGTATCCCTCCATGGATATGCCTCCCCAGATCATCACTGACCCACCACCAAACTGGTCATACTGAACAATGTTATAGGCAGCATAATGTTCTCCATGGTCCCCCCCCCCCCCCCCCCCTTTAAAGAGGGCGCTAAAAAAAACACACAAAAAAAAAAAAAAAAAAAAAAAAAAA
>VUQK01041146.1:34033-52700 GCA_015106715.1 Bujurquina vittata
TATAGATATATATTCATTTATCTAAAATTATATATATATATATATATATATATATATATATATATATATATATATATATATATACACACTGTATAAATGGAAACACTGAGTGAGTGAAAAGCAGACTGTCAGGTGTCAAGAGCATCAAGCTGTTAGAGCCAACTGCCCTGTCTTGACATTTGATTTGGGAGCAAATAAAGCCTAGAAACCAGTTTGCATGCCAGCAATCCATCCATATCTTAGAACGGGTTATTTCACCCATGTTAACGCAAGACTTGCATTTGTTCCTCATACAGTCACAGTAAACTTCTAAATGCATTTTGTGGGAGGTTGCCATTACATAGTACAAACACAATAACAAAATTATTGCAATAAAGTCTCGGTAACAAAGTATTTTGACAAAATATTGATGCCGTTGTTTCAGCTGCTACAGAACACAACAGTATGGCAGCCTAACCAGGCTTCTGATGTTAGTGTCATACTGGAGAAAACCCATCCTTCCTCTTTTAACATTTCTCTGCTGCACAAAGCAAGCGCAGAGTAAAGAAATTATTTAGAGCCAAATAACTTGAGTTGTCTTAACCTGAACGACCTGAAACAGGTTCATTTTGATTGCTACTGTGAGCCAGAGAATGATCTGAATGCTGAAATCTTTACTGTCTATTGAAGCTATTGAAGCTGCACATTTAAGTACAGGTTTGGACTGATCACACACATACTGTTAAGGCATCCCCATGATTCTACTATACTATGCAGGGAAATTCCAATACAGCGTTTTAATTAGGAAATAATTAAATGTGTCAAGATATATTGCTTTTTCCAGATCATTTTGGGACTAGATAGCTACATAAAGAGACTCAGAAATGAACTGTAGCAGCACAGACGAGTCAGGTGGCATATGGACAGATGAGTCTTCAAATGTCAGACCCTGACATTATCAAGCCTTTCAATAGTGTCTCTACATGGATTTGTGGAGCCATAAGATCAAGTCCCAAAGCGCACATGATGACTGAAACTAGATCATAGAAGAGTAAAATAAATCTGTCTTGCCTTGTGTCAATAACAGGTTAGACTTATTGATCCCCTGTAAAGAGAGCATTATGAATTTATAGCACTAATAGCAGTGATGGCAATGCTTCTGCACACAGTAAACCCTATCCAATCTGCTTTTGCAAGAACTCATTTTAGTAAAATGGTAAGTAACTGTATATATTCACACGTAAATCAATAAATCCCCGCTCAGTTCAAAGTAAATACTGCAAGAATCCAAATTTCTTTTGTCTTGTAAGAATCTAAGTCACTTTACTTCATATTTATTTTCCCAGGAACACCTATTGTTGGGTAAATCTTTATCAAAAGCCTTTCTTCTCTGGTTTGTAATGCTGTGCAGTAACTATCCCCAAACAAAAAATGCATTTTACCTGTGAATAATAAATACAAGCTTCCATCCAGCTCGCTCCACTGTTTGGTAAATCTTCTATGCTGTTGTAAGCTACATCAGATGCAGTGCATTACAGATGTTAAGCAGTAAGTAACACATGGCAACAAATATACCATTTTTTTCCCCAAAGGCTACATTGTTTGATTTGACCACATTGTTCAGCTCGGGCTCTGATTTCAACACTGTTGAGCTGGATGGATGCTTGAACTGCACAAATCTAAAAACACCCTGCTGAGTCTGGGGAATTCACGTACCAGACACACAGGTCAAAGTCAAACAGAAGTTAGATGTTGATGCTGAAATAACACAGGAGGACTAAAGGGAAAAGGAATAAATGAAAAAAATCTATTTAAGACAGCAGAGCGGAGCAAGAAAAGAGTCTGCTGTTGTGCATGATCAAAGTCTAAAACCCAGTTTGACAAATGCAGGATAGCATGTCCTTAAAAGGCATAACAGAATATATGAGCTACCCTAGATTTCTTTACATTTGGCTGTTCTGTGCATAAAGAGTAAAAAAAATCAGGAGATGAAGCCGTAATGGTTAAATAAACTGAGTTAAAGAGACGTAAACTAGCAATAAAAATTGAATCGATAACAATGACAACTTGACAGTTCAGTGGTTTGCAGCTCACCTGACAGCCTGCTGGCCAGATCCTACTGTGTTGCAGATGAGGAGGAGCAACTTGGAGCTACCCTGGTTCAGGTACTCAGAGGAGAGGGTGCCAGATGGCGGTAACCTCTGACCATCAGGTCCAGCCGTGAAGGTGTAGGGGGAGGAAGGGAGGCTGTGGTGATATCCTGACCATAGCAGAGAAAGCAGGGAGAGCTGTTTAACAAAGGTAAAGCTGAATTCTGCTGCCAACCATCATGAACACCGTTAGATTTGTTAACTTGGTCTTGATGAAGAGAGCTGTTCACAAACACAAGACAAATCTGAAACTGCTACATTGTCTGCATCACTGCAGCAATTTCTCTGCCAATCTTTCATTCCCTCTCACTTAGGTTGTGCAGCTGGATGATGAAGCCTTACAAAAATCAGCAACAGTCCAGATATCAAGGTGTTTCTTTTATCGCTTCTTAAGTTACTATAAAAGATGAAATCTGTGTGTCTGTTTTTTTCCTTTGAACAAGGGATGATAGGTTGGAGACATCCAATCCTACCCCCAAATGATTTCCAAGACCTCACAATACTTGGACTCCTCCTCATAAAGTAGGTATTAATACCCTATTTCTTGGGCGTTCCACCTTTTTCTGGATGAGAACCAGTGCCTCAGGCTTGGAGGTACTGACTCTCCTCCGATGTGCGTAACAGATCATTGCTTGATGAGCTAACAGAACCACAGCATCCACAAAATGCAGAGATGTGATTCTTAGACCATTAAAACAGATAGCCTCAGTCCAAAGACATGCATTTACTGGGGTTAGGTTAATTGGCTAATCTAAATTGCCCATAGGTATGAATGTGAGTGTGAATGGATGTCTGTGACTCTGTGTTGGCCCTGCGACAGGCTGGCGACCTGTCCAGGGTGTACCCTGCCTCTCGCCCTATGTCAGCTGGGATAGGCTCCAGCCAGCACGCGACCCTGAAAAGGATAAGCGAATGGATGGATGGAACAAAAAGATAGGCAGTATTAGTTTAAAAAAGGAAGAGAAACTGTCACACATTGCTGTACATTATACTTTTTATTTTCTGGACAGAGTTAAACAAGTTCTGCTCAGTCTTAAATTTAGAAAGAACAGAAAAAATGCTGACAGCTGATGACACCACATGTTTTTCCAAGTAAAAATATGTTGTTTATCTAAAAATCTTATTCTACAGACAAACAAAAACAGCTTTTGCTTCTAAAATGAAAAACTGTTCTGCAAACACTACCATCCAATGTGACATGTTTACACAGTTATTCCAAAATTATTTGAAAAAATGTCCAGTGCGGAAAAATTGCACTTATTTACCTCAAGCTGCTGTAAAAAGAATTGCATCTCATATCTCTCACGCTCAGCAAAAACATGTTACTGTGATTAATGATGAGTAATAATGGAAGGGGACACAAAAGGCTCAACCTCGTGACGCCCAGGAAACATAAACTTTGACACTATCAGAGGATTTAATTAAACTGTGCTTGTTTGATATCAACCATGCAATTAATCACTGACATGTTTCAACTTCAACTCTTAACACACACACACACACACACACACACACACACACACACACACACACACACACACACACACACACACACACACACAAACACACAAATGCAGTGTTGGCAAAAAAACCACACCACACATCATTCATCACTTAATTATAAGTACAAACATTTGTTTTAAAATATATTCTAGTAATATCTGAAGTACCAATTCAACCTTTTTACTCAAGTAAAGCTGAAAAAGTTTCGGAAATGTACTCAAAGTATAAAAGTAAAAAAGTAGCTCTTTGGAGGATTTCTACCAGCTATTTTTGTGCAAAGCTACTGTAACTGAATCTCGGCGCTAGGCAATAAAAAATAGGCACCACAACTTACTGACATCTGCACCTTGGACACAACACTGGATTGTCCTTGACAACTTTAACCCCTAATTATAATGCAACAACTGATTTTTGCCTCTTTCATCGCTATATCTTTCGTGTCAGTTGTGTGCATTGAGCACCAATGATGGATGCACCAATAGGACTGCATTTTATATGTTATTGTTCCCTGCATTTAGGATCAAGCCAAATCTAATAGTGATGCAAAATAATTAATAACTCACCTCAACGGCATTAAACCCAAAGTAACAGGCCTGTTATCAACAGGTCAGGATCAGAGAGTAGAGATATTTGTGTTTAAATCTAGGGAAGGTAAAAAGTTCTCAGAATAATAAATAAGTAAAATACAGATATGTGAAACTTCTACTCAAAAAAAAAAAATCTCTCCTATGAAAGTGCTCACAAAGGCATATATGTAAGTATCAGTGTAAAAAGCAGTTTCCAAATCAGAGAGTAATATATCCTGTGTGGCGAGCGGTGTCATAACCCATATGTCCTGAGCGTACCAGGAGAACTATCTGCCAGACTGTCATTTTCACACCTTCATCTATCCCTTATTGAGATGGATAGAGCAGACCCACAAACAGAGAGAGGTGTCCACGGGGTAGAACGAAGGGGGAGTGAGAGAGTGTGAGAGTGAGAAGAGGAATTCAGGCCAAAAAGGGAAGAACAGTTCTTTGGCATTTGTAAAGAGTGATTTCCAAGTGAGGACTTCAGCTGGGAGAGACGCTCAACAAGTGGAGCATTGTACGCCTTCCCATGTATGTACTGATTGATTTTTGTTTTTCTGTAGGGTATTTTATGCTTTTAATTTATAGTGAAAGGGGGTTAAAGTGGAGAAAGACAAAGGGAATGTGGGGGAAAAAAACAGTTACTCGCTGCTTAAGGTATTAGCACGTGTGCCGTATCATCCTCGCCAGGACCCAGCTATCAGGTGGCCCCACGTTAAACCATTTGTTGTTATTGCAACAATGTCATGGCTGCTGTAAAATTCTCCTTGTAATCTGCTATTTGTAATTAAAAGATAAACACTAAGACGGAAGGTAAGCAACTGAACTGAGGGGGAAAAGAAACAGAGATACAAAAAGAGGATTACGAGGCAAAAGAAACAAAAAGAGAAACAGAAATTGCTCTTGGGATTGGAGATGGTGTGTATGGCAACATTAATTAAACTACTCAGAACACTTGATGCCTCCTCCGGCACTCACTCTCCTCTCCTCGCACCACGCTCTAGTTCTTCCTTTTTTTCTCTCTTATCTTATACTCTCTCAGTGGTACTCTATTTATCCTTGCCTGTATCTGTTTTTTCCTTTCTTTTCCTAAAAACTCTCCATCATCTGAATGTTAGGGATGAATCAGCCCTCAGCTACATTGAATGAGTCAGTTAATGAAGGTTTTAAAAAAATGGGAAAAGTCGTAATTGCCACATCAGGAGATTATTGAGTCTTTAGATCTGTGAGATGGGTGAAGGAGACATTTTTGTACCTGGGAGGACAAAGCAGTCTGTTATAAAGTAGGTTACAACATTTTCTTACTATAAGCCTTAACATGTAGATACGTGGAAGTTTGTTTTCCTTAAGGAAAAATCAAAGAGCTCTCAGTTCCACGGCGGACAAGAACTTTTGCGTGGAAACTCTGGGGAGCCAATGCTAAATGTTGCTATCTGGCAGCCGTGTTTCACTGTGGTCTGACTGGTGAACAGAAATATCTTTAAGATGACTAAGATGGCATTTAAAAGTAAAACCCCGCAGTGCTGCCTCTAGTATCTATAGAGGAGGTGTGTCTGCATTCGCTACAAAGGTGCCCTTGATGGTCCCCTTACTCTACAGAATTCAATTCACATATGAAAAGTTTAAGTAGACAGTCACTGCTGCTGCAGCAGAGGCAAAGGTCAAAAAGGAAACACTGCTTCTCGTTACTGATGTGCAACAATAAAGCGACAACAGACTAAACAAAAGCCTCACCGGCACTCTGACACACAGATAATGAGAAATGACACTCCTTCCAAGTTGTGCATGTCAGCACGAGCCACATACCCAACCAAAAATATCCAGGGAAACCTTCTACCTTACAGTGTCGGACAAATCTGAAGTCTGGGTAGCAAACAGCCATCTGACCACACAATGGTTCAGCAGATAGCAAAGCAGCTGAGCCTTACGCCAACAGCAAAATTACAGATCAGGCAAGCTGCACAGGAGGAACTGAACACACCTGATGCTGCCCTATTTTTTCCTCTCTTCTCTATGATCCTTCCCTTATAACTGCATCCAGTTAATCATCAGTCCACTGTTTCATATACAGCAGGGAGGCACAATGTTGTGTCAAGAGTGGCCACTGCGCAACCCCATTAAGAGAAAACAACACACGAGAGCAACAAAGCTGCAATTCTTCAAATTGCCCAAGGTATTTTGCACTTAGTTACATCATGTTTAAAAAATTCATCCAGCAAACTCTCAAGATAAAACTCGACCAGCTTTTCAACAACTCTGTAAATGCACATGTTAAAATGTTAAGATAAATGTAAGAGAGCAAGCAATGCTTGATTATTTGGGCCAAACCCAGAAGCAGAAAACTGATGATATACGTGCATAAACAGTATTTATATATATAATGTAGAGACACCCCTTTTAGCCACTTACTGCACATATTCCCCCTCTCTGCCTCTCTTTCCACCTTCCTGTCTACTCTACACTGTCCGCGTCGATTTCTTCCCGGTGTGTGTTCAGCTGTGATGCGTACTCTGCTGCATGTGCTGTGAACAGTAAAGAGCACAGCATATTAAACAGCACAGTCGGAGCACACTCTGCTGGACAGATTTAGTGAGTACATAATCTCTAAATTACTCAAAGTGTCTTTTTTTTCTGTATTTCGTTCTGTTAAAAAAGAAAAAACAAATATAACCATTAATTTCACCTCACTAGTACCAGGTTGGACCTCCTTTTCTTTTCAGAACTGCTTTATGGTATTGTGACTTGGTGACTGTGGTCATTAAGAGTCTCCTGCTGCATTAGCTCATCTCCTTCAAGGTTGGACACATTGTGCAGAAATGCCCCTCTGTATACCTTGGTTGTAACGAGTGGTTATGTGAGAATGGCGGTTACTGGCCATTCTCCTCTGACCTCTGCAATTTACGAGGCGTTTTCACCCAGAGAACTGCCACACACTGAATATGTTTTCTCACAAAACCCCAGAGATGGCTATGTTTGACCATGTCTACATGCCTAAATGGACTGGGTGGCTGCCATGTGAAGAGAAACACACTTGTGAACAGGCAGTTGAACAGATACTGTACACCTAATGAAGTGGCCAGTGAGTGTATATCATACAACATATATGCCAAAATCATAAAGCAAACACTATGAGAGAGAGCTCTTTTGCCAAACATCTACAGTATAAAAACACAATATAAACAGAAGGCCTCTTTTCTGCCCTGCGGACTGATTCGCTTAAACAAAATTAAGTTGTGTTCTGGCTTCACCATACAGTAGGTATTTTAACATGATGGTGGGTAGATGAAGCTTTCAAGCCAGCATTTATGCACTTTGTGTTCTTCTTAATAAGGTTGCTGAGATGAGTGCTGCTGTTATTTCCCAGATGAGTTAAGAAGGCTTTCCAGAGGCAGCTGCAGTGATCAGAGCAGCGACTGTAGATACATGAAATTTATTTTTGCCTTCATTCTCTTGCGGTTACTTTAAATGATAAATCCTATTGGAGGGGCATGAGTTCCCCCATGAATCTTCTTGGAATATATTTGCTTTCCTGCGCTTAGTTTGCTTTAGGCAGCTTGTAACTGTCTTAATGGAACTGGAAAAAAATGTGTATTTGGCTGCATTTAATTTGCATGTGTGATGTTTTTAGTCCCAGTTTGAGTATATGTATGTGTTCATTAGCACGTACAGCTTACCTCTCCAACCACACAACAGGCTGTCCTATCATATTATTATTAGAGTTCATTATTTTATTCTTACATTCTCACTGAACCAGTGCTCTAATTTAAAAGAAGACCATTAAGTTTTTAAATCTGCACTTATTTTATAATCTCTTTCTGTCTTAACATTTTGATGGAGCATTTTTTTCAACACAATAAAAAATTGTTAAAAAAATATATATATATACTGATATTGCCAGAGTTTCTATTTAATGTGCTGGCCATATAAACAAGAGCAGTGTGTGAAATCCAGGAGACTCTTTTTTTAATATAAGCCAGTCGGCCATTCCTGGTGCACTTGCAACAGTGCACCTTGCTCAAACCTCGACTGCTCTCTCCATTTTCCATCACTCTATTTATGTGCAAATTGCCCAGACTGTTGAGGCTGAAATGGGACGCTATTATGGCGCTTTAGACCTAATTGATTTTTCAGTGTTTCCTACTAAGAGACCTCCTGCTGCTGCAAAACCTCATTACTGTACTCTGGAGCAGTTTTGATTCGATATACCCCAGAACGTTTATCGATAAAGTTGAAGAAATCCAGCCCAGCACACTAATACACACAGCCGATTACAGCGACAAAAGAAATAAACCCTTCCCAAACTTCTATCTACCAAACATGGTTACTTTACTTGATGTTGCGATTTAGGTTCTCTCTACTTTGTGTCTTGCTGTTACATGAAGGACTATTTATTTTTCACATATTTATGATAATGATAGAATAGAGTGAGCTTTTGGGCCTATGTACGTTCATCATTGGCATCCTAATTACCTCTGTTTTCCCACAAAAAAGGATAAAAAATAATGATGGAAAAAATTTGTCAAAAGAAAGCTATGAATATCGTACTCCCAATATCACCAAAACTGACATGCCCAGTTTTTTTCATCCAGAGTCACAGATAAACTGCTCAATGCAAACTGAGCTGGGTAAACCTAACTGGAAAACAGCTGATCCGTCGCTTTAGTAGAGACTAAAAAAATCTTAACAAGTATTAGAAGACTGCCTCAAAATTCTGCATAGGCATTCTCACAGAGCTTCCAGTATGGCTGCTCTGTTTACATTTTGTGCAGACCTAAAATAGAACTGTTATAAAATGCAAACGGGTGCGTTGGTGTGGAGAAAAGATGAAATCTCCTTATAGACAGGTTAGTTATACATCCATGAGCTTTCTCCAGATGATTCAACACAGACACACACACACACACGCACGCACGCACGCACACACACACACACACTAACTGAAAGATACAAAGTGGAACTGCATTTCTAACAATAAAACAAATCAGAAAGAAAAAAAATCAGAAGAATACATATAAGAATCCATGGGCACATATCCCCCAAGCAGAAAACGATTATATTTGTTTGTAACAGCATATCCAGAATCTGCTGTGTAGTGATTTACCTTATTAAGAGTTTATAATTACACGTCACCGTGTGCTGCGAATGCACATTATGAGTCTATCTTTGCTTGCTATCCACCATGAAAAGGCAGTTCCTGGAGTGTTTTTCTGAGATGCACCATATAAATTTGCTTTAAAAAAAATCATCCTACAAGCTAAAATAGGGGCTAACCTCGGTTTTGTTATAATTTTCCATTCCATGGTTTTCACAACCAACGCAGTAACTGCATTTATCCATCCATCCACTTCCACTTATCCTTATCAGGGTCACGGGGGGGCTGGAGCCTATCCCAGCTGACAAAGAGCGAGAGGCAGGATACACCCTGGACAGGTTGCCAGCCTGTCGCAGGGCCAACACAGAGTCACAGACAACCATTCACACCTATGGGCAATTTAGATCGGCCAATTAACCAACAGTAAGTGCATGTCCCGCAGACACGGGGAGAACATGCAAACTCCACACAGTGAGAGAGAGGCCGGGCCAAGGTGGAATGGAACCCAGGCCTTCCAGCGGGTATTTAAACCGTGAGGCAGCAGTGCTAACCACCGCGCCGCCCAATAACTGCATTTCTGCCTGTGTCAATTTGTATATGTCAGTATTTTTGGAAAAGACAAGCATTAACATAAGTTTCGCATCAATTTCAGCCAACTGAAACAAATTAGTCAAGAAAATGAGACATGAAATAAGCTTTTTGAACCATTGCACTTGTGGTTTCATGTTTAATAACCTTGGTAATAAATTCTATATTGTGTGACAATTATTATTGGTATGCAAATCCAATTTTAACACAAATGATGTGAGATAATTAGCTGCTGTTACATGTTTCACTTATCATTTCTGTAACTCAAAGATTAAATCTGAAGGGATGGGATATTCTTGTGGTGTCTATTTTATTTCGAACACATGCATTAGTAAGGCAGGCAGATTCTTACTGACAGCATATGAGCCATCCATCCATCCATCCATCTTCTTCTGCTTATCCAACTCAGGGTTGCCTATCCCAGCTGACATACCAATTCCCTAAAACCATTGTTTTTCTGCTCCTACCACAGCCTAGTGAGACCTGATCCCAATCAAAGTAACTGATAAAAGTGAAATTCATAAAACTGCCAAACAAATTCACATCTCTTGAAAGCAAGCAAATCTCAGACCTCCTGAGGAGACTGTTATGTGAGTAAGCTATTCATTCAGTCCTAAAGGCTTTCTATACAGTCATCCGTGTGGATCTCACTTGGCTTCACGTTCCCACACAAACTGTAAAACAAGCTGAATGATAGACAGCAGCAATACCAGAGCTCTGCTCAAAATAATGAAAAAATAAATACATAAATAATTTGGTTTGTGTGAAAAGATTTTGCATTACACTCTATTACACTCCATTCCATTCATACCTACTCCTGCTACTTCATCTGAGTTTGATTTTGTTTTCAAAAAACTGCAGTAATATCTTGTGGTTGAAAAGCCACATGGCCCCTGCTGAGAAACTTTGCTACTTTGCTACGGAAGCAGGATTGATGATGATGATGATGAAATGTGTGAAATCTCAACATAATATAAAATATGTAAGCTTAACTTTTTTATTAAGTTTACACCTATTGTGATGAAGATGAATGTCCTATACATCAGTAACTTGAGTTGAAACACTCCTTGCTACAAATTTAATTATGTTCCAAGTAAAAACTTTCCCTGTACTATCATTGCAAGAATAGAGCTTCTAACAACTGACAAGAATAAAGTATGCACCCTAATATCATCTGTTATATCCACAATACCATGCTGAGGTCTAACCAGCAATGAGCATGTAAATTAATGCAATACACACTAAAACTAAAATAGACCAACTACATCCTAGACTCTGGACCTGGATCAGCTGTGATTTTTGGAATAATTCTGATTAGATACTCGCAAGAATAAAAGTCACTTATGATAAAGAATAGTTAGGTATGATTCATTACAGGTTCATGTTGTCATTTGTGTGTTTGTATTTAGTGCAGTGCTTCACCTCTAGGGCCACAAATTTACTAAACAACCTGGGGATGGAGCAACTCTCATTTCTAGAAATCTAACCAAATGTATTGGGGTGGGTTGATGCACTGAACTCACAGATGATGCACTGGGTGTTTCTTCTTCATTCAGCTTTTTTCACTTTGTTTTTATACACCACTCCCTTTTTCATCATTAGTTATTATTTATCTCAGGCTCTCTTCCACAGTATGTCTTTTGTCCTGTCTTCCTTCTCTCACCCCCACCCAGTCACAGCAGATGGCTGCCCTGGTTCTGCTGGAGCTTTCGTCCTGTTAAAAGGGAGTTTTTCCTTTCCACTGTTGCCAAGTGCTTGCTCATAGGGCTTTTTTGTGGTTGTTGGGGTTTTCTCTGTATAATTATAGGGTCTTTACCTTGCAATACAAAGTGCCTTGAAGCAAATATTATTGTGATTTGGTGCTATATAAAAAATGTATTTGAATTTAAAAACTCTCCAGTGTAATTCTAGTAGATTCATAACTTACTTACTTGTGTGTGTGTGTGTGTGTGTGTGTGTGTGTGTCTGCTGTGTAGCAAAATCCTTCAAATTTCCAATTAAAATAATAAACTTTAGGTTTTAAGGTTAGCATAAAGCCTACAGCTATGGCAATTGGTCAGACGTACGTTAAGTGTATGGAAAATAACTAAATGTCCTCAGAAATGATGGAAATGTGTGTATGTTTTTGCTGATGAACGCTAGCGTTTCTGTGCAACTGTGAGTGAAAACACACTGTACATCTGCACCCTCTTCCAGTATTGTGACATTGTTTTCACTGTGAAGTGACAATACAAAGGCCTCCTGCTGAGAAAGCGAAGAGTCTTAATTTTTTATGAGCACTTTGAGCACTGAAATAAATTATTGATGTCATTCTTTTTCAGGAGTAACAAAATCCCCCCATAAAGGCTTTGTTGTTGTTTAACTAGATGCAGTTCTGGTCAACTAAATAAGTTGTGGGGTCAGTGGCACATGCTGGTTTTAAGTCTGTGGCTGTCTTTTTCACGGTGAGGTGCCACAACTAAGGAGGCCACCTTTGGCTGTGCCACATCACCAGTGAAGTGAGGATGCATCTTTGGAAAGATGTTCTGAGGAAACTGGGAAAAAGGGTTTATGTGTGTGTGTGTGTGTGTGTGTGTGCGTGTGTGTGTGTGTGTGAGACACCTAGGGGTTGTAGATCCCAAGGCTTCTAGCTTCAGAGATTCAAGATGTGTTGACACATAAACTGCAGTCCTGAACTTTTCTACATACATCATTCAACAGAGGTGCATGTGAAAATGCACATGCCCAATGCTGTCATATATTAACTGCTCTTTAACCTGCCAGCTCCTTAATACAAAGCCCCTGTGATTGCGTCGACAACTAATATTCCTGTGTGTTCACTGCTAGTGAGTGGGTGTCCTATGTGGTGCCTCCCACAACTAAACCCCACGGATTATTTACATTAGTAAGGACGCATCTGAAGCTAACTATTTTCCACAACTGTGGAAACATCCTAAACTAATTCACCTAAAATACTGATAATAATGAGAAAAATACTTTCTAAATTGTTTTTAACTTTTCAATATAAGATATTACTTGTTTTCCCCTTTACATAAGACGTGCCTAAGATGTTTCTTATGTGGCTGAAAAGAGCTTTAAGAGATGAGTAATTATCCAAAGCTGACTCAGCCTTATACCTGCAATTCTTTTATGAGAGGACAGCTTTTATGTTTCAGCCTCCCTCGAAAGGAAAACAAGCAAGAACAAGAGTGAAATTGTTCTTGCCAGGCTCTGTGACACTCAGCATTGTAGGTACAATAATTTCATTTGTAGATGCTCATTCAGATAAGACAATACTCAAAGTTTCTATTTGAATTATGCTGCCATTCAGACATGACATTTAATTTCATTGGTTTAGGTGCTATCATGCATAGAGAAACAGAGTGAAAGGAGGAATACAAAACACACTGCAGACAGTGGCCCTCTCCTCCACAAAGTAAAGTTTCTGCTTTTGAAAAACACAGTGGTTAATGAAACATGAGGACTCCGTGGAAATGAAAAATGGTTACAAGTGTAAGTGCGAATTAGTGTGAATAAAAGTTAATCAAGAGGGCCGAGGGAGGCTGACAAAAAGAAAATTGGAAATGAGGAAAAAAGATAAATTGCCAAATGAGTGTGGGAAGTCAGTGTCTGCAGTGTCTTTGATGGACAGCCTGTTGCCATGGTTACCTGAGTGTTGCGTGGAGCCTCCACGACCAGCGAGTGAAGGAGCCTGGAAGGCGTAGACAACATCGCTATCAGCAATTGCAGTTAGGTCGTCATCATCTGAGAAGGAACGCTGGAAACCTGTGGAATACAGCTCTACCAGGATGACCTAGAGAGACGGAAAAACAGAGATAGATTAAAAATGTCGGTTTCTGCAAATGTGCCTCGTGCAATGCTTTCACAGCTGATTTCTTTCTGCTTCCTGCAAGTCAAAATCCCCCAGGAGCTCAGAAGAATGTATCAGAACTGAAATAAAAAAAAAAACTGTAAATATACAGTATACAGTATTATACACAGACTCAGAGATCACGCTTTGTGGCTGCAGCATGTGGACAATCCATGAAGATATAAAGATATAAACAGCTACAGTATATATTAAGTTGTAAAATGTATTAATATGTCATCAGAGATATACATTTCCTAATTTTGTGTTTAAGAGCTTCAGTGACAGTCAAACACAAACTTAACTGCATCCTATGATTCTGACCACTGCCTGTTTTATGGATTTAATAATAAAATAAAAACTGGATACCTCTGCAACGACTTTTTTCATGTAGTAATTTCACTGGTGATGATATCTAATCAAAATCCTATTATTTCAATGATCATACAGTTGATAGATGAATAACCACCTTTCACGTATGGATGTGCAATATTTAACTGGAAGGCAATTCATGCAAATAAATAGAAAATATCAAAATGACTACCACAATGTACAATGATCATCTTGGTGTGGATGTCTGTGTAATTATTTTTTTTCCCCTCTATGTTTATCCAAGGTGGTACATGGTGCAGTGGGTAGCACTGTTTCCACACAGAGAGAAGGCCCTGGGTTTGAATCAAAGCTGTGGCTTTCTGTGTGGAGTCTGCATGTTTTCCCTGTGTCTATGTGGGTTCTCTCCAGGTACTTCAGCTTCTTCCCACAGACGAAAGACATGCATGGGTTGGGTTAATTGGCGATTCTAATAACAGGCAAGCTACTGTGGCTGAAAAAGCTAATGCTGGTTTCAACAAAAATGTGTCAGAATACACGGTGCATCGCAGTTTGTTGTGTATGAGGCTGCGCAGCAGCAGAGCAGTCAGGGTGCCCATGCTGACTCTGTCTTGGTCTCCAGATTCCCCAGATCTCAGTCTGATAGAGGACTTAAAGGATGTGTTGCTAACATCTTGGTGCCAGATACAGTACCACAGCCTCGAAGGGTCAGGGTGGCTTTGACAGTAAAATGGGGACCAACACAATATTAGGCAGGTGGTTACAATGTTATGCCTGATTGGTGTATATCTGATGTACCATTCAGTAATCAGCTGTTCTCGTGTGACAGTGAAAAACACAGATTTTTAATGAAGCAAAATCTTAACTCTGTGAAATGTGTCTGTGAACTGATATTGGCTTTTTCATCCCTAAAGGCTGCTGGAATACTATCAAGAACTAGTGGGCGTTTTTCTGTCCTCCAGCATCAAGGGCTAGTAAAGACTGTCATTACTGTTCAGTGCGCCAGGATGAGGTGAAGAAGACACCCTCAAAAATGGACTATGCTGAAGCCATAAAGTGGAATTTATACTTCATCAAAAGCATTTTTAAAAAGCACTTTTTAGTTTTACAGGAAAAAAGACCAAGGATAAGGGCTAAGTATTTGATTTGATTTGCTTAACCATCCCATTGCCATTAAAGACGAGTGCCTCTGATTCACTTTCTTGTCAGACTGTCTCACACAAAGTAAACGAGACACTCGCTACTGTTAGCCCACAAAAATAAACAGTACTTTCTTGTTTAAACTAAATAATAATGGTATTTTATTTATTTTATTTTTGGAAAGGAAACTTTCTTTTTGCCTTCTTCCCCATGTTTGTCCTACACTGTCTATTTTCTCATGATGTCTAAGCAGTTTAATTGCATATGGGGCACTAAGCCGTACTACAGGCAACCATTCAAAGACCGACAGCTGCAATGGACTGAAAAGAGTGAATAATTGCATGTATGTGTGCATGTTTGTCTAAACACTTTGAAGCCCCTCAGAATGGGAGTCCATCTGTCTTTAAACTTCCTTTTTCCAAAGCCATGAAAATAATTGCAGTGTTACAACTGTCTTCATCTGTTATTGTTCACTTGTTCTGTCCTGCATCACTCTTGTGTAGTCTGCTGGGCTGACTGTGTGAGTTCTGGCATACAAAGGTCAATGTAAAACCAGCTCCAAAAACAGTGATAAAGTTGAAATAAAGCTTTCTTGTCCAAAAAATGCATGAGAAACTGGACAAAATCCTGTGATGGAATCAGACCATGTGCAAGCCTGAGTTCACAAAACACACACCAAATCAAGGAAAATATTGTGTTCTGTACAACAGCTAAGATAAGTCATTTAGGGATAAATATACATTAGAAATAGAAAAGACTGCCTGAAGTGGAATGAAGCACGACACCCTCTGTCCCGAAACTTTCAGTACCGTCAGTGCTTCTGTATCTCGTGACGCTACTGCACTTACGAAATCAACCAACAAGGTGACATAAACACCGGTCAGTATAATTACAGTGTGAGTGACTTCCGCATTACTTACTATACAATGTTAATTTTTTTTCTTTTGTAATATGTGACTTCTGCATGACATCACATCCCGTTATTGATGAAGACATAGAGAAAGTCTTTGAGTTACTTTATTGATTTTTAACTGTTTATCTATGATTGCTGGTCAAAAACACTCTCATTGGTCTCAATCTAAGCTTAGCACAAAAAGTTTTACTTTTTTGTTGTAAAAATGCATCTTGGCAGTCCCAAATTCTGGGGGACGTCTCTGATAAGCCCCGCTCTGTGGGGGCAAGTGCTGACATCTTGGAGGATAGAGTTTGGTCCCAGCCTGTGGCCATATGGGATTGCCACTAGTTGCAGAATCTCATCTTTATATAATAAAGGAAACAATTTAATGTGTCTTCAAGTTGAGACACAGAATACATTTTGACATGCAAGCAGATTAGATTATACAAAAACATAGATTAACAGTGTATTTATGAACCAAGAGATTTTTTTCATTTTATGGGCTATCTGAGTGTGCGCTGCTCTCTTGCTGCTATGGACCCAACTTTAGCAACTTCAACAGCATTCATCATTTGTTTCAGGACAGGGGAATGATTGATGAACACACACACACCTCTGGAACTTTTTGCTTTGCCATTTTCACACATTGGTGACATTCAGCTGCAAGTGTGTGCATGCAGTCAAGTGTACAAATGCACCCAACTGGAGAAGTGAGTTCTGTTTTCTCTTTTACTCATTAACCCTATGGTTAAAAATCAGCAACACAAAATTACAAGGCATAATTCCACAAACAGAAGAATAAAAGGAGACTATTTATCTACTAAACCACATATTTAAAATGGAAATAAAAGTGGCTGTTAAATAGTTTTACCCAATCTAAACCATCCACTGTGCACAGCTTCCTCATTGAACTTGGAGCGACTTTACTTATTAATGACTGGAATGTCCTTTGTTTGCCTGGTGCATGTTTGTGAAGGCACTCATTCATTACTGTTTGCTACATGGTGCACTTACCAGGGAATTTGACAGTCAGTGATTCCTTTTGGACACTACCTGGATGCACTGTTGTTTCATAATTATTTGGGGGATGTTGCTAATCATACCTGTTATTAAAACCGAGGCAGAACAGCTTCCCCACATTTGAGCCCATGGACACTTTAATCTTACTATTTTTTGGATAAGTACAACAGGACAGAGGAGGCTTCCTGGAGGAGCAACAATTAAGGATGCACAGGAAGTGTTCCTACCTTAAACATGTAAAAGAGGTGTGCCAGACAGGTGGAATATACAATCCGTGCGGGGTGGAGGACTCTTTAAACAACTCATCCTTGTTATGCAAATGTTGTTTCGTTATTTTAAAAAAGGGTCAAACATTGCCCCCTTTACTATTTCTCTGCATGTGTTTAAGGTATAATATCTATATAATATAGTGTGCCATAATGTGAATTTAAAACTTTTCTTAAATCTAAAAAAAAACCCCACTGTTAAGTCTGAGATCATAAAATACAGCAGAAGCTAGACTATAAAAATATAATTTATGATGAAGATGCACTGAATTTCACATTTAATTGATATTGTTAAAATGAGGGCTCTTAGAACAGAGTTTATAAATGCTGCCTTGACTGCTCTTTCTTTTTGCCTCTTTCTCACCTCGTCCACTCGCATCTCTGGTGAGAGTTACTAAGACACAGGAAGAGGAGTCAAAGACAAAAACTTGAGGATTTGCACCTGAGGAAATGAAAAAGAGGGATGTTCTAGTTTTCATTTCCACTCTTTTCCCTCCTTTTTGTGCTTCATTCCTTCTGTGTTTTGTTCCCACCTTTATCTAATTCCAAATAATTCATAATTCCATATACCCCATATACAACAGTACATACTCTGTGCTGACTTTATCACATTTGGCTTGATGTTTATTTTTTTCTTCGTTACTTACTTTGAACTTTCCAAAAGTTTTTTTTCTTTAAATACAGAATTCACTGAATTATTTGTCTGGACCTGGATTCACCTCTGAATGATTCTTAACATTATCACTTACAGAGAAGTGGTTCATGTACGTTTAATCTTTTTCTCTCTTTTGGGTTTCAACACACTGTCAAAAGTGACAGTGTTTTAAAAGTCCATTATAAACTCCGTAATTTCATTCACAACTGAATTCTAATCAACCCAAGTAACTGTAATTGCACAGGCACGTTTAAGTGGCTGCAGTTGTCAGTAATTAAACAGAAAAAGAAATGTGTAACCGTGTGTGTGTGTGTGTGTGCGTGCGTGTGAGTACCTGGTCAGGAGAGATGTTGCCCTCTGCTGCTACCATAGCTCTGAGACAGGACAGGGAACCAAACAGTGGTACAGCCAGCCCCACTCGAAGGTACCTCTGACCCTTTGTGTTGAACACCAACGTCACACACATTGGCCTGTGAGATAAAAAGAGGGATGAAGGAGAAGAGTATATATATGTGTGTGTGTGTGCGTGCGTGTGTGTGTGTGCTCAGGCACAGAGTACTGAGTTATTCTGCAGGTTTTTTTTGTTTGTTTGTTTATATTATTACATATTTTAAACTCTGGCACACTGGGTTA
>VUQK01041147.1:0-15315 GCA_015106715.1 Bujurquina vittata
AACAAATTAATCAGCATACGAGACCAAAATAGAGGTAATTTACTACTGGCTCTCTAGAAAGAGCTATAAGCAAATTGGTTTTGATCGTTTATTAAAAAAAAAAAAAAAGAACACAGGAAATCTGAATGTTTACTCGGGAACAAGCAGGACTTATAGCACATGGCAAACACTTGTTGGAGGTAAGAGGGATAAGAGGTAACATCCAAAGCTTTTAGCTTCCTTTTGTTAGCCTGAAAATTCTGACTCCACACCAAAAAACCCCTCTCATTTTTTGAGCCAACATTGCTTGCCACATTCTTTCCAAAGGAGACTCAATTTTGACAGTTTAGAACAACAAATTCACAGAGGCAGAGAGACGGCTTCAATCCCCCAAAGTTGCGTGGCACAAACGGAGACAACATTCAAGAAAGAGCTGTCGATCAGCATTTGTACAAAGCGTGCGACTGTGCAACAATCAATGCCTTGAACACGAGGGCTGCTCTTTGAAAAGCTCTACAAACACACTATTAAAATAGAGATCAATGCAGGGTCTTGCTTACTATGTTATCATACAACACAGACACGCATGCTAGGTCCTAACGACTGCTTTGTACTCCTAAAAGCCAAACAAAAACACATTTAATGCAACCTTTCAGGATCAAGGCTAAGGCCCTGAGTAATGAGCATGTGGTCTGTAATGGTGCAACTCCTTTTATTTCACAGCTGAGCACTGCTACAGCATGAAAACAGTTTTAACAGTTTTCACCAAGAGCGACGCGTCGGGAGAATTAATCCCAGTGTCAAAAAAAATCCAGGTTGCAAAATTCCCCTCGGCCCCTACTGATGTCATTTTAAGGAAGCATAGAGTAACTTACTGTACATAAACCTGAACTTCAGTAAAAAAAAAAATCTGTTTTAGAAGTCACAACCTATTTTCTTTATCACTCATAACATTAAAACGAATATCTCAGAAAAAGAATATATCATAGTGTATTCTCATAAAGACTATTGATAAATATGCACCTTGGTTCCCGCGATGTCATCTATATTACATGATAAACTGCGGCTAAATGTTTGATTTCCTGCAGCAGGGCACGGAGCTGTAGAGATACACTGAAGAAAGATGTCACTGTTTCATCATTTATGTCTCATATGTATGCTCGGGTGTTTGTGTGTGGCAGAAATATTTGATGCAGAGCGACTGTGAACCAGCCTGACTGATGACTGAAAAGAATGATCCTCTTTAGAGGCAGAAAGTTTACGCTTTGGTGCACAAATTTGCAAAGCTACAGTACAAAGGAAAATGTTTCATAAAATGCTCATTCTTCAAGCTGTAAGTTTCAATTTCCACTTTAGTGGCTCTGTCATTGTGGAGTCTTTGAGTCTGTGAAGAGAAAGGCAGGCAAGACTCTGACCAAGACTGTTATACGGGAGTTGGATAGTTTCTTCTGTTATATCAGTTTTGTGAGTATTATAAGTAGAATGTGGTCTTTTAAACACAGCAATGGCAGAGTTCAAATGAGCCAGTTAAATGTTTCATTTGTTCTCAAGTTCTAGATGTACTTGTACTAGTACTTGTGGGTGGGTGTGCTTGCATAATTTTGTGATCAATGACAACGTATCTTTGCCACTTTAGCCTGTGCCATTTTCTTCCATTTGTCTGTGCTTAAACTGACTTATTGATCCTTCGCTTAGTGCGATCTTGCAGATTAGTTTTAGTTTATACCTTTTTATCCTTACTGCATTGAAATCAATCATGAGCCACACTGATTAATTGTCTAATCGTTTTGTCTCAAACTGACTAAATCGAACGCGATAACACCATTTCCCGGTCAAGAAACACGAGTGAATTGTGAGCAAAACTTTTTTCCAGCGTTAAACTAAACTATTCAGGTATGGTCGCTATTTTTTTCACTCAGTTCCAGTTCAGTTTGACAAATTACAAATTATTAGGTTGCCTGCTATTGTTGGGTCATATGTTTTTCTCAACTACTCTGAATCTTTTGCAGAAATTTTGATGCTGAACTGAACTACTGTATTTCTAAAGTATGCTAACTGACTGCAACAGTGGTCACGTGCATTTATTTGTGAACAGCCTTATTTAATGGGGTGGGGTTTTTTTATGAAATTGTCTACTGCCCCATTAAATAACAAATCTGAAAAATTTTTTCTTCATAGTATGATACTATTTTCAAATTCAAATGAACTAATTCCTCAAAGAATTATTACAACAATTCATCCATTTTCTGCTTATCCAATTCAGGGTCACGGTTGGGCTGGAGGCTATGCTGTCATAGGGCGAGAAGCTAATGCAGAGAAAGAGAGGGAGGGAGAGAGATAACCATTCATACTCAGAATCATCGGTTAACCCAACATGCATGTCCTTGGACTGGGAGGAAGCTGGAGTAGCCAGAGAGAACCCAGACAGGCATGGGGAGAACATGCAAACGCCGCACAGAAAATCCACAGCAGGCCGGTGGGCTTCCTCGCTGTGAGGAGATGGCGCTAACCACCACACCACATTCTGTTATTATGTGACTTGAAAATGATTTTTAATCGCCAGAACAAAGTTGAACTGTTTAGTGAGCAAATCTCTCTAAAAATAATAATGCGAGCGCACAGTTGACCTCGGCTTTGCCCACAACTCACACAGACGCTGTAGAATTGAGTCACAAAGAGAACTGTGACTAAAAGCTGCTAATTTGAGTGCAGCAGTCCACTACATACAGAGACTCTAGCTGTGTTAGACACATGCCTTTTGAGACACCAGCCAACTGTATCTTAATGGCATGAGAACCACAGAAAGAGGTGACTAAGTGCCAATTTGAAAATAGGCATGTAGGCAGGGTTAGAAGTGACTAAACCTCAGAGAGAGTGTGGTCCACAGAGTCGGCGCGTAGCTTGCATGTTTGCGTGTTATTAACTCATATCAACTGGTCTTGCTGGCAGTGCTGAGATGCTGAGGAGTCTCCACAGAAGGCTCAAGTTCAACAACCCCACACATTAACACTGAATTTAACATTACAGACCCTGGAGGCCGTACAGGGTTTTCATCACCAGGAGACAAAACTGTTTCCAACCCCCCATACGTGCACACACGCACAAACACATGCACACTGACGCACACACACCGACACACACACTGAGCTACCTTCATTGCCAAATTCTCTTAAAAAACTGGTTTTGTGTTTTTCATTTTCAGTGATGTGGCTGAAACTGAATCTCTGCTCATGTACACAAACTCAGCTCAAAGCTCCACACAGGCAAAAATATAAAAATATAAATACCTGTACATGCCTCACTACACTTGTGTCCGTATCATATTATGAAGCTCAATCAGCCCTGGATAGACTATTCATCCTCTTCATTTGACATTAAATCCTACCCAATATAAACAGCTTTATCCCTTTTCTTGCTCTACAGACCAGTAACGTCATCTTCATCTGGAACAGCTACAAACACACGCACGCACGCACAATCTACAAATGCACCTAGATCAGTTGAGCTGAGTGCAACTGAATAATTCATATGAGGAAAATTTACAACAAGCCTTCATTATGAGCAGGGACAAATGCTAGTTTCGGTATGGTACAAGAACTATGAGACAGGCCTTCACAAAAAATGCCACCCTATAAGCAATGACCCATTACCATATTATTGGGATGCAGAAATAAATTACACCAGAAATCAGCCTGAGATAAACTCCGCAAAATCTGTAATAGCTTTCTGCATTCAAGAAAAACACAGCACAACACATGGGAGACTCTAACTAATGAATGGCATTGGATATAAAGTAAAGGACCTGACACCAGGCTAAGGGAAGAGGCAACAAGTCATGCTTCTGGTCATCCCCTCTTTTAGATATCAAAATTAACTTTAGAGGTAAAATATTCTGTATTTTCATTTAAAAAACCCCAGTGTATAGACTGATGCAAAAAATAGTCCCTCTCAGCCATTAGTCACCACCCACTAGAAGTGTGTATGCATATTCATCTGCAGAGACCCTTCCCTCTGCCTTTACGGTCTCCTTTTCCTCTTTTTCTGCTGTGTTTTGAACATTTCTGGGCTACAACCTTTGCTGAGTGGTTGTGTAACACCAGCCAGAAACACTGTGCAGGGTGTGAGGGCAGGACTCATGGAAAACACTGCGAGCAGGTTACATTCGAGTCCATATAAAAAAGGGAAGGCAGTTCTAAAGTGTTTTAAATCTGTATTCTTTACAGTCACCGGCAGTGACTGTAAAGTGACACAATCCCTCTGGTTAAAAATCTTTGATTATCTAGAAGCTTATGAGAATACGGTCCTACTGCTTGCAGTATTTACAACCTCAATAAACACTTGTAAGTTTTATTGGTAAGTTTATGATCTCATTTTCTACATTAAAGTTTTAGCTACAGCATAGCATTTTTATTTTTGTAAATGATGTTTCCATGTAGAATAAACTAGGAGCAACAACAGGATCTGCTTTGTGACTGACAAGCTGCTACCTTGCTTGTTAGATGACAACAACCAAAATGTTCAAATGGACTCAGGTCTGGGTAAGTCCATTTATTTTATGTACAGTCTCTGCTTACATTATTGTCTCTGTCACTCTGCAGTGCTCTCTCCCTGTGTCATGAATGTATAAAGAACTGTGTAGCTGCTCGGTTGATGGTGATTGCGCACACTTACAGAGCAGAGACGCCACAGAGGACAGAAAAACATGAGCACCTCGACTGTATTCACACAAAATCTGGCAATGCGAAGCCTTGCTGCAGGGCAGTGCGAAGGTGTGCAGAGGTGTAGGTGTTTTTATTTCTATTTTAGAATGTAGCCACTGTCAAACAACCAAAAAAATGATTTAATTCTCTAATTCACTGCTTTATTCTCCTTAATGCCATTTCCTCGTGTCACTCACTCTTTCACGTGCTCGACCACTGCTCGCTGAGCTGTGGAGCAGTGGGCAGAGGCCTGTAATACGACGCAGGTGACTTTGGGGTTAACCCTGTACTACAAAGGTGGTTCACTTCATATCAGGGTACATCACCATGTTAACTTATGCTTCAAACTGGAAAATAGCACTGGAAAATAGCATCACCATACATGGAAGATCTCTCAGACCTTGGAAATAGTAGGAGGGTCTGAAGTTTTTTAATAGCATTTAGTGTCTTTGTGGTTCCCGAATGAGGATCACCTCGTCAGGAGACAGACACTCAGATATTGCACAGGGTGTTTCTTTTTCACTCACCTCTTTCCATTCTTCCTGTGTTTATACACCAGTCTGCATTTAATCATTAGATATTATTAATTTCTGGCTCTCTTCCTCAGCATGTCTTTGCTCATGGGGGGGGGGGGTGTTGTTGGGTTTTCTCTTTCTCTGTAATTATTGTTTGATCTTTACCTTACAATGTAAAACACCTCAAGGCCACTGTTGTGATTTGGTGCTATATAAATAAAATTGAATTGAATTAATAAATGCAGATTCTTAGAGGCAACTTTTTTTCTTGATTTTTTTTTTTAACCTTTCAGCTGCAAATAATATGAAAACAATTTTGTTGTTCTACAAGATTAATCTATAAATCTGGAAACCTATTTGTACTTGTGGATTTTATATCAGTTGCAGGTAGACTAAGCCTACATTTGAATGTTTTTGAATTTATTCTTTTCTGGCTCTCAGACCATTAAAAAACCATCTGGGCTGCAGCTGAAAGAATGAAAACTAAAACTGCCTTATGCAAATGTGAACATTTATTTAATGGAATACTTGATTATAATCCATCAGATTCTCCCATGTCTTAATGATGATGTTGTGATATTGATAAGTCTGCTAACTCACACAATTAGCATTTTTGCTGGCTTTTCTTCCTGCCTTCAAACAGGCTAAACTTCATCAACATAGCAGCTCTTTTCCAGTCTTACTAACCAGAACATTATTTCACACACATTCATGCACACATACATACACTAAACTACAGTCCAGTGCTTTTCCTCTCACACTGCTGATGCATTTGCAGCAGCTGTGTTACTGTCATTCTATATTATGTATGTAACCTAATTGACTCCTTCTTTGTAACATCAGCATTCCTACAGCATTTAAGTTTACTTTATTCTAAACTTAAGGTGTGTATATTATTAAATGACCTTTTGATTACATCACACACCTTTAATTAGCTCTCTTTTTTGGCATCAGCAACCTTCATTTACTCAGCTGTCAATGAACTGCAGCAGTTCAGTGTTTCCACTGCATGTGATTTTCAGCTTTTTTGACACAGCACACTTGGTACAGAAGTACCAATGTCAGTAACAAAAAGAACTCCGTGTACCTGCTTTGGCTTTAAAGTCCTGGTGTTGTGCAAGCTCGTTCACTGGTTGAACTGTTTCAGAGCTTACTGGATTGCAGAGCACAGCCATCAATAAAAGTGCCAAAGATGTTCATTTAAATAAACATCTCAACAAATGTCAGAATGAGGTAATATTGGGGGGGGGGGAGCAGATTTTGTTTTTAATAATAAGTTTAAGTGACAAACTTGATCGCAAATGCTGAAGATAATTTGTAAATAATGGAATAATTAATCAAACATCATAATTTATGGCTTTTAATGGATTGTCTGCACAGGCGTACAGAGGCCCATATTCACAGGAACCACCCCCGTGGCACATTGTGTTGCCTAATGCAAGTTTATGATGTTAAAAGGCTAACTGATCATTAGAACAACCATTTTCCAATTATGCTAACACAGCTGAAAACAGTTATGCTGATTAAAGGAGCAATAAATTTGGCTAGTTAATGTCTGGAGCCTCAGTCTTTGTTGCTACAAATAACAATCTTAGAATAGCTACTAAAAAAAACTGAAAAAAAGCAAGTCACCAAAGAATGGAGGATATCATACAACACTCTGCACTAAGATCCTGCTGCACAACTGAACATGAGGTCAGAAACATTAGAGCCTCTACTTTGAGCACCCATGTCTTACAAGTCTTACCTGACAACACCAGTTAAGAGTGAAAAGGCAATTCCTGTATCCCTTCCTTTGAGGAAAAGTTGGAAAGTACAAGGGGAGAGACATTTGCCAGTCTCAAATATGTCTTTTTCTTTTTTTTTCTAGAGTCCCCTCTTCACTGTATAAGGTCTAGTCTGAGCATTTTGAACTTGGCCCAGTGGGACCAATGGGCTGGTTCTGGAGCACCCCACAGCTTGAAATCTTATTGGAGTTTGGAAGATGGATTAATGTGTTAATGGGTTCTTTCTTATATTTTTCAGGTTGTTTTGTGCAGCAGCAGCTTTTTTTTTACTGTGTGGCAGGTACCATAGATAGCGCATGTACATGGGTTGTAATTCTTCTGGAACAGATAGAGGCAGCATACAAGTGTTTTAGTCTATCCTTATGTGCTGACGAAGAAGACCGCCCACAAGCAGGAAAAACTACACCTCATCCCAACTCATTGATAAGAATGAAAGTACTTTGATTTTGAGGGGTGATAACTGATAAATGAAGCTCTTAAAAGACTGGCATCCATATATGTTCAAAGAATTCAAGGAGATAGTATTTAAAGTATTATCCTTCTGCTATTATCCTGAAATATTATTCAGAATTTTGTTTGAGATAGCTGGCATTGCTGTTATGTCCCTAAAATGTCCCGTCCACAGACTATAATGTTAAAATTTTCTGTTCTGTACTCGGGGACGAAACCTGGTTCTGGAAATGAGTGATACAGAATTTTTTTCTCTTAATGCATCATATCTAATGTGTAGCATGTGTGCTTCAATGACCAGTAGAAAAGGCCACACCTCTGAAGAGATTAGGTGCTATAAAATCTAAACTGTAAAATACTTTATTTTTCAGGAGCAACTGTGTCCATAGAAATATGGAAGTTGAGTGTTGTGTGTGTATAAAACAAAAAAAAATAGAACTATTCCTTCACTTTAAATTAAAATAGCACAAAGGGAAAAAAAGTTACTTACTCATGGCTCTGGCCCTACTGTGCCTCTGACTCACTCCTGGTGCCTAAACCAACCAATTATCATTCCTCATGAGTCACGTGTTAACCTAACCCTGTAAACACACAGAATTCCCGCAGAGTCTTTTCAAAGTAAAAGCCAAAGTGTCACACTTTCATTCAAGCCAATTTTTATTTATTTTTTTGTCCTGTTTTGGAAAAACAAATGACAGATTTCTGGGCCTCGTAGCCACGATGGTACTGTTGTTGCTTTCATTTTGCAGAAATGCCATTTTTATGATGTTCAAATGTTTTGTAATAGAATAAACCTTTTTTGTTCCCAATGTGAGAACCCTGCGATTTCTCTTGGTATTGACACTGACTACTACATTTCTGGTATCGTTACCTCCCTAATTGTGAGAAATATGGTTGATTTTTGGTAAATGATCAGTTTTATTTACTTACCAGTCAGTGAGTGGTTTTAATGTTTTGGCTGCTAAAACCAGGCTTGCTAAATGAATGTGCTGGCCTTTACCCACAAAGATGTGGTTGATACAGTCAGAAAGTCTGGAATAAGCAAATAACTGGGCCTTGAGTTGTTGTTTCTGTGCTGTTCGAGATGCTCCAAATCAGTCTAACCAGGTAGCGCCACCCACAGGCCTATGAGGGTTATGCTTTGCTAGATTATCCATTGTGAGCTCCTTTGTGTGGCTTTTAAATCGCTATTGTTTAAACAGTATGTGGGTGAGCATAAGAAAGGAAAATTAATGGCCACCTACACATATTACAGACATGACAAGGAAGTCTGTTTTACACAAATGTTAATTTTACAAGTGTTTTTAGTAATATTCACATATGTTTGTATGTCAGTATGGGTCATTAGTATGATCCCTTCTGTTTGAGTGTGCTTACACTATAAATATGCAGGTTTATATGCATACATGTGTGGGCGTATCTGTATTAACAGTGGCCCTATACACTGTTAAATTTAGCTGTCATGCAGAACACTAAGAGTATGACAAATAACCATGAGAAAAGACTTCGTCATATAGTGCTTACAGCAGAGTGAGGGAGCGTGGGTGCAGGTAACACAGCAGGACGAGGTAAGGTCTCAGTGGATTACTGAACAACCTCTAAAGGAGACAATAAGAGGCCATCAAGGGCGGAGAGGGGAGAGGCCAGATTAATGAAATATGAATGTGTTTACTGAACAGCTGTCATGGCAGCCTACTGATGGCTCAGGGATATTAAAAATACACCACGCGGCTGATGGCTTCACCTACACTTCAGCGACCCCCGCCATCTTCAGAAACTACTCTAATCAGCATACAACTCATCGCAATCACAATCACCCACAGAAATGATCATCGCCACACTCTTCATCACTATTCCCATCCTCACCATCACCATCGCCTGTTCATCTACATTATCGCGTTCATTGTGCAGCGGAATCACGCCACTGTAGGAAATTGAAGTTGGCCAGATCAATAAATACAATATAAAATTAAATTAGCTGCCAAGATGAGGTGAAAATGTGAAAATAAGTGTTTGGAGGCAAAGGCAGAGGTAACGCTATCCAGTCAAAACAATAAAACACACACGCACACACATTTTGGACACAAGCAAACAATGTGGTGAGATGACAGGCTCCCTGTTATGGATTTATAAAATGAGTTAAAAGAGATGAGCAACATATGCTTTGATGTTTGTACCTGTGTGCGTCTGTGTGTGTGCGTGACCATGGCATCGTTTCTGCAGCGTCTAATCAAGGAGAAAGGGAGCCAGCTTTTGCAAGAGAGCTGTAATGGAAATACAATTGACCTGCTTTAATAAGAAAAACACGATACCTGCCCACACTTTCACAGAGACACAGAACACCTTCACTTCACCTGCAACGACATACAGCCTCGCGACCTGCAAAAACAGATCCCAATGTATCTCCGCTCTTTTGAAGTTTTATCTTTTCTCAGCGAAGGATGGCGATTCGCTGCATGGCAAAACTCCATCTGTTCATTTCAATATGAATGGGCATGTAAGTTTGGTGCTGCTGGAGCGGCAGAGATGTGAAATTGCGAATGGCATGCAGAGCGGCCCCGACACGCAGGGTTAATTCAAACCGCCTTTGATGTCTGCCTGCGTGTGAAATGAGCTGGTGGTCCAGAGTTCACTCATACACATGCCAGCACATACATACACGGCCATACGCAAGTACGCTCGCCTTGTAATCATCGCACCAAAAACTCGAGAGCCCACTGGTGTGGGCACGTGAATCCAGCTGCACATTAAGCAATCAGCTCATATTGCATACTCTGTGGCACCATAAAGCCATCAGAAATTCTGCCTTGCTGTGTTGAGGAGAAGCAAATCCATTGCACTCTTCAGGATTTAACTCCTGAGCATTCCCAAACATTCACTCACATGCCATCCACATGACAATGGAAGCTTAAGCAGCCTGTAGGCAACAACAGAGGTCTGGCTTACACTCACAATACCTGTGCAAAGCAGATGCAGCTACACACTAGTAAACATCGGGATGAAATTTTAACTGTCACATGCAAAATGTAACTGATTAAGCTCTTAGGTGTCAGTAACCCGAATCAAGTATTTGTTATATTTTTTTCAAACACTTTCATGATTTATTTCTGCATCACCTAAAGTTGCAGAGCCTTTAAAGTGGCACCTACACTGTCATTAATGTGATTATAACTCACAATAAACTAATGCATTTAGCTTGAATTCAATTAGATCAACAGTGTCATTTCTAAATACACGCTGAGTGATAGTAATTACAGTGTTGATGCTAATCTAAATAGCAACGCCGGTTATAACTGAGACAATTGGCCACTGCATTGAAACTGGTGACAGAAAAACATAAACAGAATTATTTATAAACAAACACTCATATTTGTGCAAATTGTTAGGTTAGAAGTCAGGGCGACTGTACGCAGCCAACCACTGCTGTCAAAATAAATGACTTACATGAGCATTAAAACCATTTATTTACTTTCATGGGAGGCCACTTTTTGAATTTGAAGGTAATGAATGGCACAGCAGCACTGGCATATTGTTTGATTGCAGAAAGTTGCTCAACAAGTTTAATGAGTATACGAGTGCTAAACATTTTCAGTTTGTAATATTGGCTGGGAAAATGGAAACGCGGCTCGTTATCTTTCAATTTCACCGGGAAATAACACGTAAAGGGAGGTAATGGCGTTCTCTTTGTCTCTAATCAGTCTAATGTGTTGATAGTGATACTTTTTACTACATCCTGCTTCGAGCGACATCAATATTTTATACTAGCCGGCCTTTATGGGAGGCTTTCAGGTCCACAAGTTTTGATGGTCAAAAAAATGGCAACAGTAGGACAACATGTCCCTGTTTGCTTTTGTTAGGGCAATAACTGTGAAGGAGCAGGTGTGACTGCAGCAGTGAAAACAGTATGGTAGCTTACAATGGTTTTTCTATAAGTTTTTGTGTGTTTGGGTGTACAAACAAATGCAGAACAGTGCCAAACAGTTAACACTAGAAAAGAAGAACGGTTTGTGTATATAATGTAAACATATCCTGTCTCAACATCTCTCACTTTTACCATCAAACCAAAACAAGTCTTTCTTATGATATCAAAGCAAGAACAAATACTTTAAAACATCAGTGTCATAATTATAACTGTAGGACTACACACTGACTCCCTCTTGAAGCGTGCTTTCATTTGCAAATTATATAAACGTAATTTTTAGAAGACACAGATGCTATACTGTATGTTTTTGTAAATATGGTATATATGCATGCATACGCATACATGAGTGTATGCGTGAAGCAGCAATTGTAGTGGTGGAGCAAATCCCATTAAACAACGGGGCCTTGGGAGCAGGGCCAGAGGCAGAGATGAGAGCGAGTCCAGCTCGAAGCCAAATAAGGGGGTGGACAGATTGTGGAGGGAGCGGGAGCTTCACTTCCAGCTTTTGAAGAGAAAGAGAACAAGGCAGAAGACACGATGATTTACAGAATTAAAACATTGTAGGTAGCACTTCTGAAGACCCCTCTCAGAAGGCAGCAGAGAGTCCTTACTGCCTACATGATCAAAAATTAAAACAGTTTTCTAGGACTTCCACAGCGGTCCTGCGTTTGAGAACCACCCACTGCTGAGGCAAGCCAATTAAAGTTATTCAGAACTGTGACCAATCAATCACAGACAAGTGCAGGTGGAGGAGGAAGAGAAGAAGCAGAGGACAAAACCTCTGAGACTTCGGCACAACCAAACTCTCTCGCATGCAAACACCCATAAAAAAAAAAAAAGACAAATATATTTTGTTCACAAAGGAGAAGAAGCATCACACCTACCACTTCACACATGCAGAAGCAGTCCCTTTGCAGTGGAGTGAATAAAGCACTTCACACCTGGAATTTTCTAGGGCATCATGCCACTCCACATTACCAGTGCAACCCATTCAGGGAACTCTATCCAGTCGTTTCTTTCTGTCAAGCACAGATAGCACCAAAGACACGTCATGTGCTGCCTGAACAATCAAACAGAGGAACCAATGAAAATTGCACAAGCATGTGAACACACGCTTCGCAAATAATGCCAAGAGACGGAGACAAGGGGAAGAGATTTGCAGCATCGGCAAAATAAAGCATCTTCCTTTGACAGGGCTGGAGCTTTAGCAGACCCCTAATCCTATTTTGACACATAATGCTATATTGTCTTCCTTTAAACAAGTGCAAGCCCTTCTCTTCTCCCCAAAAAGCCCCTAGTAGGATGAACACATTGGCCTTTTGTCTTCCTTGAATTCATCAGGCGACAATTAGTTACACAAATACAGTCCCCAGATGTATCAGAGTGCATGTCAGTGAGAATCAGACACTGCGACCATCCCGGTTAGTTCCATGCTAAAGGAGCCATTTCCCCCCGGCTGGCTTTTACTGCTCTGTCCTAGTAATTCATTGCATTGGACATACACACAGTGATACAAAGCAAGGAAGTTCTGGGTTCAAATCCAGGGACTCCGAGTGTCGAGTTTGCATGTTCTCTGCATGTTTGCGCAGGTTTTCTCCTGTCATTTAAAAATGACTGCCTTTGTCAGCCCAGGACGCTCTCACTAAAGAGACTCAATCTCAAGAGTTTCACTTCCTGGTTAAATAAAGGTAAGATGTTTTTTTTATGATGTGACCAGAGAAGACATAAACATACACAGCATGTAGCACTGTGTCTTTCAAACCTGCATTATTAATGTCTTTACTCCAGGACTGAGCAGTTACATCAGAAGAAGGAAAAATAGACTTTTAAGTCAAAGATATCAAGGAATCTGTTTCAAAATAAAATATTTCTGAGTGAGGATTTAACTACAGTGATTATACAATCAGTACTCCATGTTCAAATTACATATGTTAAAAAAATACTGGAGGTTTTCAACAACTTTTAGCAAGCTTGGGAAAATAGTAATAAAAAAATGAGCATAATGTGTAACTGTGATGAGAGACTGGCTCTACATAATCTGGTTCCACTTTTTTCCAAACCGTCATATTTTTTATTGCAAAGCTATTTCTAGTAATTGCTCCTAACACTAACCCAGAGATATCAGCATGCAGCCCAAGGTTGCACTCTGCAGATATACATATGTATTTTCATTTATACAAACACCGCCAACCAGTGCCAAGCCATCAAGCTGGGGAGCTGAGGAATCCTTGTAACCTTCCCCGGTGTCAGAAAACCAATAAAAAGGCAGAAAAATAAATAGTGTGTGTTTGTGTGCCCTTCTGTTCTCCTGTCAGCTCAGGGGATGCTGGGGCTGGGAGTAATGGCACTGACCAGCTCCCTCGCACTGCTTAACATTTAGCCGACTTCTGGTTTTATGTGTCTCTAATGTCCAGTTATTTTGTTGTGCTTTTTTATTTTTTCCCATGGCAAATACCCACTAGCCGCCAGAGTCAGCACACAAACAGAGAGGCAAGGGTACCAAACAAAATAAAAAGCGGATTGCTAGCAGACTATATCTAAGTTTTCACAACCCTTTAGTGGTACCCAGAGGACCCGTCACTATTGGGACGACTAATGAGATGTCTAAATGGGGATTCGTCCACATTTAGTATCTCCTCAGCAGAAGTGCAACTGGATAGATATGTAAATATACAATGGTGCGTAATTTATTACTGTATCAATGCATTACAATTAGAGCTACTTGACCTCAGTACTTTAGTGCCTAACGAAGTGTCCTCATTATTGCCACACTCAATCTTAATTTAGCACAGTGTAAAAAAACTGCAGACCCCTCATTGATTTGACATTTCTATTCCATTGACACTGTGGGCGTATCAATACAGATAGACACTGCTAAAAGACACACACACACACACACACACACAAATGGTATTGCAACTGTTTACCTTGCAATTGTCACAAAAAATGTAAATTAAACAGGAACAAGCTAAAAATGGTGGATTTCCAAGGCAAAATATTTCATAATATTCAGTCCACTCAGTGTTTGTGAATGTGAGCTTAAATTATTTTATTTCAAAACATTATTCCACTGCTATCTGAACCAACACACCCCAAACCACTTAGTACTGAAAAACAGTTTGCGTATTCAATAAGGCTGTTCTGAAATGAATACAAATTTTGCATTTAAGTCTTTTGTGTCTGCCTGCGTGTACACAATATTAAACAGAGTTGTGCAGGAAAAAAAATCATAATTGCATTATACCCAATTTCCTGAACCCAAGCGTATACATTTATATTTTATATTTATATTTTTTATAGCACACTATCATTTCACCATTTTTATTCTGACATAAAAAGAGCATGTTTAGTTTTAATGACGGTCCGAGAGGGTTTTCTCAAACACTTTCAGCGAACATAACAATACACTGTAAAGTTGATGCCACAAAAATGTAGAGAAACTTTCATTTGTACATGCGCTGAAAGAGTCTACGGGTTTTGCTGCTGATTTAAAAACTGCTTTTAAAAAAGCTGCACTGAATTAATCATCCATTTTAACAGACACGGGAAACTATGGTGCACATTGACGTGTGCAATGACTCAGGGATACTTAAGCCAAGCTCAAGCCATCTGTAACGAATACAAGAGCCAGAGAGCCAGCTTTTGTTCAGAAATAACCTGTGATGTTTCACACAACCAGATCAAGTAGCTGCTGTGTAAGGTCCAGACCAGAACATGGAGTGGGGGAAGGGTGGAAGGAGAACTGATAGAGGAGGTCTGAGTACGCTCTGGCTCTTGCTCCTTTAAAGGTAACTGCTCGCGTCGAGAGGAGGGACTTCAACTCTTGTGTAAACCGTGTGTAGTCGGAGAAAGCCCTTAAATCACATTATAAATGGGATTGATCAGCCCTCAAATAATCATCTACTGATGGATAAGCCTGCAGAGGGAATGGGGGGGGGGGGGTCGAAGCTGACATCAGCTTT